>VMDO01005970.1:0-97353 GCA_007922755.1 Pedetes capensis | reverse complement strand
ATGACATGGTGGTATGGCTGTAGGACTCCCATTGTTGTTGTTGTTAGGTGCCGTCGAGTCAGTATCTGACTCATAGCGACCCTCATAGGGTTTTCAATGGCTGACTGTTTTTCGGGATTGCCTTGGGAGTGGATTGCCAGGCCCTTCTCCCATTTTTTGCGGTGCTGGGAATTGAACTTAGGACCTCAGAGACTGCAGCACAGCGCTCTACCAACTGAGCTAAATCCCAGCCCCTAGGACTCCCATAGTCATTGTGAAATTATGATTATTAATTTCCTTCAGGCAGTTTTGTTAATGATTACAAGCCATTTGTCTTGGCCATCAGTAGACACCACAATGTCATGTACATTCTGGAGGGATGAGGTATAAGTTTAGTTAAACTGCTAAATCATTTGTCTTAGGTAAAACTTTAAAAATGTCTTAGAGATCCATTGTCTTGCACGGTTTGGGTGGCATCTGTAAACTTCACGTAATTAATCAAGTCTTTCCAACATCACATGATTATTTTGTTCTATAAGTTGGCCTTGTTGCCTTGAGTTGGCATAATCAAATCTTCAGTGTCCTGTTATGTTATAATAGATAACATCAACAATATTTTCATATCCTAAGCCTTCACCCTAATCTACATGAGACATAAGAATGAAGATTTTGTTAAAAGGCAAAAAATTATCCCTAGGAAACAATTGGCCTCATAGATTTTCAGTGTAAGGAAAGAAATTGGGGATTCAAAGCTTAAGTCTTTTCATTTAATTCTGCCTAGACCACAAACAAGTGATCAGTCATAAATGTTTCCTGAATTCAATTCTTTACCCTTATCAAGTGAGGTGAGGTAATGTGCACTTAGACCTTCAGCAGCTAATATTAGAAAAATGCTTGGAAAATGACCACAGAAAAGAGCTATAAATGCAATTGCTAATGGATTTATATGCATTCTCTCTCTTTCCTTCCAACCTGTTTCTACCAGTATTTTCCAAAAAATTTCCCAGAGCTCCACCTGAAGTGTGACCTGATAACACCATAGCACATGTGTTTCCTGAGCTGGTTGAGTGTTTCCAAAATGTATCTACACTTGAAATTCAAATGTTTACCCACGAGGGTATTAAATCATGGAAAGTGTTACTGCCTTGGACCAACGGTCATATACTTTTGCCTGGACTATTATGACAAATTCTGTGGGGCTTTCTACAGGTTTCCCGCCCCCCCCCCATCTTAGTTAGTATGGGCCTAGGAATATATAATTCCTCATGAAAAAAAATCATCCAGATTTTCAATTCTGTTAAGAAATCGGTAGAGAACACTCTCGTAAATCAGTATCATGCAGAAATTTCCTCTCCCCTTGCCATTAACCTCTTCCCGGTCAGGTGTTCATGACTACTAAATGGGAGACTGTAAATGCCTAAAAGTTGATATTTTTCCTGCTTCCCTTGTGCACTTGGAACAAGGCACACCTGCTTCGAGCTTTGCTGCTCCCCTAGACTTTCCGCCTAAGCTGTGCATACAGCAGTGAAAAAAAAAAAAACACAGACGTAAAAACACAATGCTTGTGAATAAACCCACCAGGACACTCGTTTGACATTTCTTGTAAACAGCCAGATTCATTCCTAAAGAAGTTAGAAGAGTGGCAGCCCACAAGGGGTATTAATTGCTTTGCAAGAACATTATTTATCTTACAAAAGGACTGAATTGAGCAAATAGCAAACTCTTTTAGTAATTCAATTTACAATCTTATATTTTGCATATACTTATAGAAAGCACAGTCCAAGTTGAAGTTCACGTGTTGGCAGGTTTTATGTTGTTGTTAGAGGTCGTCAGATCATGTCCTACTCATAGCAACCCTATGTATACCAGAATAAAACACTCCCCAACACTGTGCCGTGCCTGGCACTATGTCAGTGCTTCTCTGTTATTCATAGGGTTTTCCATGGCTGGTTGTTTCAGGAGTGGGCTGCCAGGTCCTTCTCCCATTTTTGCATTGCTGGGGATTGGAACCCAGGGCCTCAGAGCACACATAGGAAGCACTGTACCATCTAAGCTAAACTCCACCAGCAGGTTTTATTCTTACTATAAATTGTATCTCAAACTGGGTGCCATGTGCATGCCTATAATGCCAGCTACTCAAGAGGCTGATGCAGGAAGATCACAAGTTCAAGGAGAAATGCAGCCTGAGCAATTTAGCAAGACCCTGTCTCAAAACATAAATAAATAAAAACGGGGCTGGGGGTGCAGCTCAGTGTTGGAGTGCTTGCTTGGCGTCTATGAAGCCCTGGGTTCAACCTCTAGCATTGAAAAAGAAAAGTTGTATCTGAATGTCCAGGGAGTGAAAGAAGTAATGTCCCTCAATAATGTGGTTCTAGGTTCTGCAACATCTTCAGTATTCCAGTCACTTAAAATAAAATAGGAAAATGTGTTCAGGAACTTAAAGAAGAGAAAAGAGAGTATAATCAGTCACCTGCCAAATGCCAATCTCAATCTTTGTTTCCATACTGCTCCAGATACCTGGCTGGTTAAATGTCTAGGCCAGGATGAGGCAGCTATACATAAATGTTTGTAGAATTATACAAATACTACTATGTTAGAGGGGCTGGGATTTAGTTCAGTTGGTAGAGCACTGCTCTGTAGTCTCTGAGATCCCAGGTTCAATTCCCAGCACCACAAAAATGGGAGAAGGACTTAGCAATCCACTCCCGAGGCAATCAGCCATTGAAAACCCTGTGAGGGTTGCTATGAGTTGGACACAACTCAAGGGCACCTAACAACAACAACAACAACAACTATGTTAGAGTGCTCATTGGTTTATTCATTCCTTGTAATAGTATATTCTCAGATGATTTTAGTATTGACTAGTAAGGTTAGAAAACAGATGAAGACCTGAAAAAGTAGTGGTTATACATTTCTTCCTTAATTTTCTGTTTATGTTGTACATTATGAAAACTTCACATGTTCAAATACCTATACTGAAAAAGGTTTTCCTTTAGTTTTTGCCAGACCAGATATTAAGTGGATCCCAATTTCCAAGTGGGACAATCCAAAGGAGGAAAGGTTACCAATATGTTGTTGTTGTCAGGTGCCATCTAGTCTGGTCCGACTCATCACGACCCTATGCACAGCAGAACGAAACACTACTCAACACTGTGTCATGTCCGGCACTATGTCAGTGCTTTTGTCTTATTCATAGGGTTTTCGATGGCTGATAGCTCTGGGAGTGGGTTGTGAAGTCCTTTTCCCAAGCCTATAGCACCTGATCTTCCCAGATGATCTCCCATCCGAGGACTAACCAGGCCAACCCTGCTTAGCGTCTGAGATCAGGTGGGATCAGATGCCAGGGTGGTACGGCTGAAGACCATACCAACATAGTTTCCTCAATATCCACATCAAATCTAAGTCATGATCTTGTGTGAGAATAAGTGATGAGTTAGATGGTGGCTTTATCCACACTTTTAACCTTTTTGAGATAATTTCTGTTCTTCCTATTTACCTCTTGTTTAAACTGTCCAAGGAGTTAAAAGAAAGTAATGTCTCCATGTAGTCTGGTTCTAGGTTCTCTAACATTGCCCTATAATTTAAAGCAAAACCTCCTCTAAGCAAATGTTCTCAGTTAGACAAGGTATAATCAATACTTTCATGGCATACATGTAAGAATAGTGTCTTCAGTTTGCTTAATGATATTCTGCTTAGAATCTAAAGGCCATTTCTGGCTTATTTCTTGCCATGTGTCAATCCTTAAGTGTTTTGATAACTTAAACAACTAAACCCACTCAGCTCATGTTACATGAGGGTCTCTTGCCATTACTCAAATAGGAATATTTACATTAAATATTTAAATAATATATATGATTCAGTCAGTAACACATGAATATACAAGGTGCGTTCAGACTTGATTTCAGATTACCTTATTTCAGATATAGCCAACTGGCCAGCTCACCTTGCTCTTAAATATTAATACTCTTTTCAATAGGTTAGATATTTGTCAAATTTAATTTCATCTGCCATACATACCAGATATCAGGAGTGCTAAGGGGCCTTGTCCGCTGTGTAGAAAAATCCATGGATGTTATCAGACGATTTAATAAGCACTCCTGAAAACAGTCCCGAAGCAATCAGCCAATGAAAACCCTATGAGGGTCAGTATGAGTGAGACCCAAGTCAACAGCACCTAACAACAACAACAAAAATCAGAAAGGCCCCTCAACAAATCAGAACAGATGCTACCCATACTGGTTCATGCCAGTTGAATTCAGCTACATTAAAGGCTGTCCTTCTCAAGTATCATTTTGTGGAGACACCATTTTCAAAGCTTTTTAAATCCTTATGAGAAATATTTTCATGTGAAAATAGAATTACTTATGTCCAAGTGTGTAAAGATACACTACATTTCTAATACATAAATCAGAAGGAATAAGAAGTTCCTATTTTTTCTGTAAAATCTTACTTACCATGTCAATTGAAAAACTATGGCCACTGCAGTAACTTGCCATGTTCATATTTCAAATATGTCCCTCACTATTTCTCTCTCTCTCTTTTTTTTTTTTTTTTTTTTTTTTTGGCCAAGTTGGTGAGCAAATGCAAACACAATAGAAAGGTAATTAGAAGACTACTTTCCATTGAGTTCAACTTGGCTAACTCAAATGAAAAGGAGCCGTTTTCTCAGTCTTTTCTGATTTGCTGTCCAAATTAGGAAAAAAAGAGCCACGTATTAATATTTCAGTAAGCTATAAATATATACTATTATATAGCCTTATTGTTTTGCCAAAATATTTTGTGTCTGTTTTCTTTTAGTTCATAAATTTCTAATTTATTTTGGTTTACTGAGTATATCATTCAATTATGTTGATAAAAGTTTAAATACTACAAAATGATTTCTTGTTTTAATATTTAATCATTTTAATCTTGAATAAGTGAATGTTTCCTCAATAGTTATTTACAGCCGTGAAGATGTTTATGTGTATATAGATTCATTTGTTTGATTATGACATGGATTTGATAGTTTATGATAAATTTAATAACCAGAAGAAATATATTCATAGGTATAATGGGAATACATTTGGAAGGTATTCTACATGAGTTGATGTGGTCTACATACAAATTGGGAACTCATGAAGTGATCCTTTACTCATTGGCTCAGAAATACAGATGTAAATTATCTGTGTCTTCTGTGGCTTAGGTAAAACAATAATTGAACCTATATATGTGCAAGAGATAAATGTAATGACAGCACCTGGCTTTGTCTCCATCTCGATTTAGTTAACTTTCACTACACAGGCTGCTCTAAAAAAGGGAAGGAAAAACAAATTGATAAGATAAAACTGTGGGGAATTCTAAAATAAATACACTAACTGAACCTTTTGGATGGGCCAGTTAAGAGTGTTCTTACTATTTTATCATTTGGTTGCTTTATTTACTTGTGAGTACATAACTAAGGTAAATACTTGGGCAATATCTTTGTCTTTGTTGTATTTTATGGACAAATTTGTTAATGATCTTTCATAGATATTTTAAAAACTCCAAAACACATCAAGATAAATTCCAAAAAGTATCAAGAATATAGACTTAAAACAAGAAAAACTCAAATATTATGAACTTACCTTTTTAAAAATGTTCATCTAAGCATGTAGTTGTAACCAACTCATTTGTATACATAGAAAAGCTTTTATGTTCTAGAAAAAGAAAAATTTGGTAAACTTTTGAGTGAAAACATTAACTTTGTTAAGGAATTGTGTTTCATTATAGTCCCCCTGATTGGAACTTTTTCCAAATATGGTACAAGAAAAGGCCATCCACCATTAAGATTCTCTTTTTAGCCAGTCCTGTCCATCTCAATAAGACATTAGTTTACATCCTTTTCCTTCTTGTTTTTATGACTTTTAAAGTTATCATTAACCCCATTCTCTTATCCTGTACTCTGAGATGAGTAAAGAAGATAATATCCACAACAGTTCCATTCGTTAATCTAGAGATAGTAACATTTTTAAAAAGAGATAATGCTCAGCTTCTTTAAACAACTCCTTCCTCTTTAAATACATGTTAGCTTTCTCTTGTCAAACTAGATCTTCAATACATTCATTCTTATGATAAATCAAACAGAATTCATAGCATATACCATGCAAATAAATTGGACTAAGCATATTGGAATTGTTTTTTTATAGCTTTTAATGTTGTTTAATAGTTCCTTAATATTTACCCTATGTTTTTTCCACCTAGATTTCTTTTTTCCTGTTATTAAAATATACTGTAATAGACTGATGGCTAATCCTCATTTCCTTCTAAGTCAGACTCATATGGCACTGTGTGTGGACCTGTTAAGTAGAATTGTTGTCATAAGATTAGATACAAGTATCTCAGTTGTCTAGACATTATATAATGATTGACCATATACTTCAGACCCTGCTTTTCAAGAAACCCCTTAGCACTTTAACAAGAAAAAATGAAATGTTAATGAAAAGGCCCATGAACATATTTCTTTCCCACAGCTTTTCAGTATCACCATCTGGATTTGCTAATATCATCTCAGTCCTCCATACATAGGAAGATTTACTCCTGATATAAGAGCTGATTTTTACTATTTTATGTTTGATGTGGCTATGAAGCTGGTATTTTCTGCCTCCCTTCAACCTCCCTTCTCATTTGCTATCTAGCTTTCACTTCAACCAATTTCCTGTTCTCTAATTTAAAGATAATATTTTAAGGATGCAAAGACTTAATGTGCTTGTGTTTTCAAACTTGATTAGTTCAACACCGGTTTATTGGATACGTTAACTTGCCAGGCAGTCATCTTGATTCTGGAAGTAAAATAGGACTAGTTAGTCTCTGCTTTCAGAGAGACTAGAGTCTAATATGGGAGAAAAATAAATAAAAATGCATTTGCAAATGGGGAATGAATAGAGTGGCATAGGAACACACAGGATATGGAAATTAAGTAACAAACAGAATAAAATCTGGACATTGGCATCTGTAATTCCTAGGTAGAAAGATGTCCCATAAGAAGTGTTATTTGTGGTTAGGTAATATGAAAATTCTTCTCTCTGGAGTATCAGGGAAGTCATAAAAGAAGAAGAGGGCAACTAGGTTTGTGTAAGCCAGTTTGCCTCTTCAGCCTCAGTTATTAGGCATAAATGAAAAGTTTGAATTAGATGGCCTCTGATGTTCTTTCCAGTTCTGAGATTCTGAGTCTGTGAGTTTTTCTTTTGCAGTTCACTGAAAAATCTAAATAGCCTAAACCTGTTTTGAAATATATTTGAACAAATGATCCATAAAATATATAAGCACAAAATTCAATTTTTTGGAAAAATGGTCTGACTATAGAACTGAGTGGCCTCATAAAATATTAATTTGGTCATAGTGTGGAAATGTGAAATAATTGTTAAATGAGTCAAGGCCTTATTTGTGGCTTTTGGCTCATTTAGTAAGCATACCCATTAGCCATGTAGGCAGCATAATGTGCATGGCCAAGCAGCTCACAGGAGCATCCTAAAAATGTTAAATAAAAATTAGTTTTTTCTAACCATATATACACACACACACATATATAACATTTCATATATATGTATATATATATATATATACATATATATATACATCATTATTTTCAAAGTAAAACTGTTCTCAGCTTTAAGTCTCAGTCAATAGGAAAAGAATTATACTTACTGTGCTTAAAATTCTGAATATTATCCTCAAGTGTTTTTTAAGACATTTTTCTAATTGGTTTATGGATGACTTTTTGAAAGCTTAGAAGTAAACTGAGTGATGGTGGTATCTACCTATTACTTAATCTCATCACTCCTGCCCATATAAATTCCATATGTACCATTAGAAAATGTATATATCACATTTGTCTCCTTGCAGATGTAGAAAATGTTTCTCTTTAGTTCCAAAAGTTACTTTTCTCCTTTATACATTAGCTTTGGCTTCTTAAAAAGTACCTTCTCTCTTATTCTGTTTTATCTGTATCTTGATAATAATAAGCTTAATAACTGTTCTTAAAATCTGGGAATAATAATCCATCAGTATTGTTTCTTTAGTTTATACACAAAAGAATGAGCTTCTCCCCCCCTCTCTCTCTCTTTTTGGTTGATTGTTCTTTTTAACTGTTTATTTGTTGTTTTTGAAATAGGTCTCATTACATAGCCCAGGCTGGCTGTGAACTCAAGATCCTCCTGCCTCGGCCTCCTGAATGCTGCTGGGATTACCGGCATGTACCACCATGCCTGATGCTCCTCATTTCTTTTTAATAGGGCCTTCCCACTGTGACTCCAAGTGTTAACCAAACATGTTATGTACTTAAGCTGTGGCTATTCACAACATCTCTCAAACCTTCTCTGAATTTTAAAGGATGTGATTATTTTATTTCTATTTCTATGTACTTTCATGTAAACTTAAATGTAAATTAATCTTCCTGAAATAGCCATGTTTTCCTTCTCCCAAATATACATTTGGCATAAAAAATTTAAAAACTACTAATTTGAATCTGAAATCTGCGTTTCCATGACACCAAACATCTGGATGCAAAGGGAAAAATTCAGTAGATGTTTTCAAATATCTAAATATTGTGTTATTAAACAGCTAAATGACTGTGTGACTCTTTCCATATTTATCTGGGTATTTACGCATCATATACATGACATAGCCAGTCCTTTCTATCTAAAACTAGTATCAATTTCAGAAATAATGCATTTACTGAGAAGTATGTATTGAAGATTTATTCTACAGAAAACACTGTGCTAGGTGCTGTAGAAAGTTCAAGGTTAAATAAGACTTGAGCTCTGCCCTCCAGTGATTTACAGTCCAGGGAGGGATACAACATAAGTGTAGATATACACATGGAAGATAATATGGAGTGAATAGAAACACAAGAGAGGAAGAAAGACTGGAAGATTCTTGAGGAAACAACTACTTCTGGTTCCAGAGTGTTTCCTGCTCTTCCTACTGACTGTGATGGATTAGTAGGGGTTGGCCATGCTAGAATTATAGAACTGGAGGAAATGTTACAGTCATGTTGTTGTTGTTAGGTGCTGTCAAGTGAATCTGACTCATAGCAACCCTATGTACAGCAGATCAAAATACTTCCCAATTCTGTGCCAGGAACACGATCTTATTTATGTTTAAGCCCATTGTTGCAGACACTGTGTCAATCCATCTGGTGGAGAGTTTTCCTTTTTTTTCATTGACCTGCCAATCTCCCAAACATGATGTCTTTCTCCAGGGATTGATCTCTCCTGACTACATGTCCGAAATATGTAAGATGTAGTCTGGGCATTCTTGCTTTTATGGAGCACTCTGGTTGCATTCTTCTAGGACAGATCTGTTGGTTCTTTTGGCACCTCCAGCACCATAATTCAAAAGCATCAATTCTTCTCTTGTCTCCCATGTTCAGTGTCCAGCTTTCACAACCATATGATGTGACTGAAAATACGATGGCATGAGTCAGATGCACCTTTGTCTTCAATGTGACATCTTTACTTTTCAATACTGTAAAGAGATCTTTTGCCACAGCTTTTCCTAGAGCAATGCGTCTTTTGATTTCTTGACTGCTGCTTCCACGGGTGTTGATTATAGAACCAAGCAAAGCAAAATCTTGGACACCCTCAATCTTTTCTGCATTTATTGTGAAGTTGTCTACTGACCCAGTCGTAAGGATTTTTGTTTTGTTGATGTTATTCGCAACCCATATTGAAGGCTATGATCTTTGATCTTCATCAGTAAATATTTTAAATCCTTCCCTTTCAGCAAACAGAGCTGTGTCATCTGCATAATGCAGGTTTTTTTTTTATTGGAAATTTTTAATGTGCACCTTAATGTGATTCATTCTGACATGCTTTTCATTGTGACATTTCCATATATGCATTTTGATGAACATTATTCATATAGGTTACCCCTTACCCTCCCCTATGCTTCCCCCCGTCCCACCCCCACCCCGCATCTAAATCTTCTCTAACTTTTACTTGGTAATATTTTTCTATATGTCCTTGGGTTCCAGTTCTGTTTAAGATAGAAACTTTTCCTGTTGTGGTCTTTGTTTTTATCTTGTTAGAACAATTACATGCATTTTCTAGACCATTTAAATTGACACCATTCTTATATTCTACCCCCCCCCCTTTTATTTTGATGCAAACTTTGAATAGGATTTTTCCTTCTTATAATATTGAATCAGCTCCCACATATGAGTGAGAACATGTGGTGTTTCTCTTTCTGAGCTTGTGTTCGTTCACTTAAAATAATTTTCTCTAATTCCATCCATTTTGCTGTGAATGACCTTATTTCATTTTTCTTGATTGCTGAGTAGTATTCCATTGTGTATATATACCAAAATTTTTTTATCCATTCTTTTGTTGAAGGGCACTTTGGTTGAGTCCATATCCTTGCTATTGTGAAAAGCGCTGATAATGCAGATTGTTAATGAGTTTTCCTCCAATCCTGATGCCCTATTATTCCTTATAAAGTCCAGCTTCTCGGATTATTTGCTCAGCGTGTAAATTGAAGAAATATGGTGAAAGTATACAGCCCTGATGCACACCTTTCTCAACTTTAAACCAGGCAGTGTTTCCTTGTTCTATTCAAATAACTGCCTCCTGGTTCACATGAACCAGGAGGCAGTTACAGTCATATACCATTTGATATATAGTCTTCTGCAGCTGGGTAAGGGAATGTTACTCACATCAAAGAACCCTAACTTAGCCAGAAGATTGCAATAGCTTTTGTGTCATGTTGTATTATCCTAGCTCTGGTTACTATAAGGTTTTTGCATAGAAATGTGTTTACCAAGCATTTTGGTTAGCAAATTTATATTCGTCTCCCTTAAGAATTTCAACTTCACACAAAAATAGCCTGAAATTTACTCTCTGTGGTCATTTTAAGGAAACATCATAAAAAAATCCTACCTTCTACTTTACTTTTCCAATTTAGATACAAAATTTTCACAGTTCCATATACATCACATGTTCCAAAATCTTTATCTTCCCAGTTTTGTGATGTTTTTAAAAAATCTGTTGGGATCACAACTCTGATAAACTTTTTTAAATTCTAAATTGTGATATTTTTCCCAGGTTTTACTAGCATTTGAATATGCAAATTAAAGCACAATGATTCACTTCTTTCTTCTGTTGCTTCTTCACCTTCCACCTTTTCCACCTTATCCTCCACCACCACCTCCTCTTCCCTCCCCTCCTCCTCCTTCTTCTCCTCCTCCTCCTTTAAAGCAATAGCAATAATAATTTTCATCTAGGAGAAAGAACAAACTCACAAAAATTCAGGTAATCTAAATTGAGTCATGTGTATTAGTCAGAACGAATTTAGGCTCAAGTAACCAAAAGGTGAAAGGTGACTAGTTTTAGGTGAAGTTAGAACCAGGTATAGAAATGATATAAGGAATCTATTTTCTGTGTTTGTTGGCTCTGTTTTAGTCTGAATGAGCTTCATTCTTGATCAAATTCTATTTGTTTGGTGGCAGCAATGGCCATCTTAACTCCAAGCACACATTCTACAGTTTAGTGGCCCAGTGACCAGAGTACACAACAGTCCCTTGATGGAGTCCTTTTAACCTAGCTTGGATTCCCTCTCCAGTGCAGCCAGCATGATTAACTATGTTGATTGGCTAAGCCAACATTGCCATCCCTGAGAACATCCCTAACGTAAAATGAGGATACCACCAAAAGAAAAGAGAGTGGGACTTCAGTGGGAAATGTGAGAGTAGAACAGTCCACTGAATGCCAAGATGATACTGGACAGCAGGATTTTATGTCATGGACACAGTAGAAATGAGAGCACGCTACATGTTCCTGAGAAAATAGGCAAGGCGTCTTTACTGAGGCTTCTGCTTGTGAGCAGAAGCATACTAACACTGATCAAAGAGGTGATCAGGATGCTCCCTTCGCAAAGGGAGTATCCGACTTTTATTAGTTTTTCTGAGTGAGCTAAAGTTTGACAACTGTCAGTCAGTCATGGCTACAGTTTCAAAAGCTGTTCTTCTTTTTGTATGCAAGTACCAGGCTTGGTGGGCTAGCTGGCAATCAGTTTCACTCAGGCACTGCTAAGTTACAGTTGAGTGTCCTCATCTTGTATAAATGTCCTGGCCTCATGGTTTGGTCTGGGCCTCATGATTAGGCTGAAGGGATGTAGGTGTTTGAGTTGCTGAGAAGAAAGCACAAGGGCAGGGTTGAAGAAACTCTTACCAGCTGCAAAAATCAATAGGATTAATCAAAATTAATCCTGTGTTATAGTCTCAGACAAAATATTTTTCAAACAATCAACCTGTCTACTTGCAGAGTTGAGTAGAATCTGACTCAAAAGTTGAAGCAGCAAAAGGGACAGAACATGAAGACAGGGATGCCACGCCTTTTATCCCGTTGTAGTCATCTATCAAATATTTGTAGACTCTAGTGATGCATTAGCGTTTTGGCAAAAGTGGCCTTCAAGTTTCTGCGAAGTAACCTAGGCAACTATTATCATAACCCATAGGTCAGAGGTGTTATCTCTAGCAGGTTAGTGGGAAGCTAACAGTGTATTTCTCAGATATATTACCTTCGACACTTGTGATTGTTAAATCAACAAAGAGCAAATGCTCTGATTTTGCTTTGTCAGATTATTTGACATCTATGTTTATTCTGGGGATTTATCAAGGACATTTTATGGAATGAGATTTTTCCTTGGTAACAATTCCCCTGTTGTTTTTGTTTGTTATTTGTGTGTTTATCTGGAACCCCACTAATTTTCACTTGGCTCAGTCACAGGGGGCTCCCAGTCTGTAAACATTCTGGCTTTGTGGCCTAATCTGATGCTTTATGACAAGGCTGTCAGGAGAATACAAGCATGGAGTCAGAATAAAGCATGCATCATGCTTTTAGTGGACAACAGGTTAAGGACCCAGAATCTATTTGTCTTCTGTTTTCCTGCAGTCCTGCCCTTATCTCATGGACAATAGGTAGTTGTCCTAACTCTTACCAATGCCTATTAATATGGATGTATGTTATTTAAACCCTGTGAGCCTTGGTTTCCTCATCCACATAAACTAGGTCACAGGCTAAAATCTGTTTTAAAAGTTTTTCAGCTCTAATGTTCTGTGGTTGTGATCTCAAGAACTAGAGACAACAACAACAACAACAACAACAACAACAACAACAAAAGAAAAATCCAGAAAATACAGAGGTTTAAATGTAGTAACACAAAGCAAGAGATAGATACATCGTGTCTCAAGTTGAAGTGCTTCAGGTGGAAACAGATTGAGGGTAAAACAGCAGAGGGTGTTTACTGCATCCTGATCTAGTGATTGGCAGCTTGGACATTTGAGAGAGGGGCGAGGGTGTGTGTGTGTGTGTGTGTGTGTGTGTGTGTGTGTTTGAGAGAGAGAGAGAGAGCGAGAGAGAGAGAGAGGGAGAGAGGGAGAAAATGAGTGTCAGTGAGATTCAGAATTAACCATCATAAACCTTAGCATTATAATCTCCTTCCTTGTTTTATATCCAATATGTGGCTTTGCTAATCTATCTCACCATTACAGAACCAGTGTCTCAGGCCCAGTCTTTTTTAAGGTGGCCGAACTACTTACAAAACTTGAAAGATAGTATATGTCTATTGCTTTTTTCATTCTTTCTACAGATATTTAGAGAAAATGAGGCAGAGCAAGGGAGAAATATGAAAGTTAGAAAAATAATCCCAGAAAACTTTACCTTCAGGAATTTATACTTACTGGAGATGGAACTGAGGCGTGACAATGGAAAGACATAATTGTGAATACCAAGCAGATTGTTGTGAGAATTTAGTGCGTAAGAGATTACCTCTAACAACAAAGATTGGATGGTTTTTAAATACCTTCTGTTTGTTATTTTATCTTCAAAATTCACAAAAAGTGAATCCATAGCATTCTATTCATAGCATGGAAATCTTTGCTCACATAAGAAAAAGTTGCTAAATTAATAACTATTGAATAAATTTGACATTCCAGGAAGATTCATTTATTTATTCGAGTCCTAGGTCTGTCTGGGCTGGGATTTAGCTCAGTTGGTAAAGCACTGCACTGCAGTCTCTGAGGACCTGAGTTCAATTCCCAGCACCGCAAAAATGGGAGAGGGACCTGGCAATCCACTCCCAAAGCAATCCCGAAACAGTCAGCCACTGAAAACCCTATGAGGGTCGCTCTGAGTTGGATACCGACTCGACAGCACCTAACCACAACAGGTCTGTCTGCTTGTACCTCAATTCCATAAGCATAGTCTTAAATCAGTAAGTGGTATCTGCCCAGTGCAGTTTCATTTGCCACATCAGGAAGATTGCTTAGAAGGTTTCACCTATATGTGGCATCATCAAAATCAAAGATACCTGGGTTAACTATAAAATATAAATCTTTGGAAGCAGTGAGGGAAATTTCCAAGAATTTGTTCAAATTAAGATCCTGCAAAACAACTTACTTGACCATTTTTCTGAATGGCTGTATTACATCACAGAGGTAATTTGGCAAATCATACATTGTTCAGTCTTCAAAAACCACATCTAGTAAACATTACAGACCAGCAAGTGGGGCAGAATCAGAGGGTAAAAAGATGCCTTAAAAGGTAGGACTGATGCTGGAGATGTCTTGCTTTAAAAATATCTGGTTTTCCAAAGTGTTACTGTAATGCAAGAAAATATCGAACTGTATAAAAAAGTTAAGTGACTATGGGGTTTTTTCTAGGTGGAGTGTATAAATTGGTTATAATTATAATAAAGTAATTTTAAAATTGATATTGGACTTAAAATTTATTTTAAGCAGTACATTCATAGATAATGTGTGAATATATAAAGTCTCCATCTATAGACCCTGCACAACATGAACTGTTGCTGTATGTTTTTCTAGATATTTTTTCTTGCACTGCAAACATATATATATATATATATATATAGTTTCATTTATTTATTTAACCAAAAATAGATAATAAATATTGTCCTAAAACTTGCTTTTTTCACTTAGGAATGTATAGGGATCACCTTTTCATGAGATCTTCACATTTCATTTAACTACAATCCAGTTAAGAGACATTTAGGTATTTCTAATTTTTTAGTCTTCAAATAACTAACTTTTTCATTCATTGTGCTCTTCTAATTCATGAGGTGATTTGAAGTATTACTTAAAATTTTAAAACATCAGCATAAATCGTTTCAACATAGAATAAAGTTCATGATAAATCAGTTCCAGTTTGGATATCATTGAAGAGAGGCTGATCACAAAATACGATTATTATTAGGTGGTTTCACTCACCAAAGTTCCCCACAGGCGTACTGTAAGGACATTGTAGATCTATTTCCATGTACTTGATAGACCAGATTAACCAAAGAAAGAAGGAAAGAAAGAAAGAATGGAAGAAAGAAAGAAAGAAAGGGACTCAGCAGCAAAAGGCCTGAGCTATCTCTAATAAAGATAACATCTTACTTTCAAGCAAATTTTTACAAGCAAAGCAATTTAAAAATATTTTCTATCTGCCTTGAATCATGAGCCATGCCTGTCTTACTAACTTTTTGGACAGTTATCAGGCAATATTCAAAGTAAGAAGATCTTTATGATTAACTTCTTCTATTCATCAGGAGCCACAGAATTATTTTGAGATATGAAAAACTTTAGCCTTTGCTGATTCTTTCTTGATGAAGGGAATCAGTCATCATCCCTATTACATTACAGGGGGTGCTCTTATGAGTAAAGTGAACCACCTCTGGGCCACCAGACCCAAGTGAGTTGGCCCCCAACGGTGAACAGATTAAATGATAGCTTTAGTCCAAGAATATGGAAACTGACAACAAATTATTGCTTGTGGTCTACTTCCAGTTTTCAAGTGCAAACATACCAAAGTTTATTTTAAATTTGAGCCAGTCAGACATTTAGTAATATACATCAAAGAAGAAGTGAAGGCTTCCCATGTTTATTATTTCAATATAATGTCTGTTCTAATAAAGTCAAAGAATGCATATGATAAGACCTGTATTAGGAATTTTCTAGTTCCACAATTTGGCCTTAAATATATACATGCATTTGTAAATTAACCCAAAACACATTGTCATGATTCCAATTCCTCTGAAAGCTGATTGTTTTCCATCACTCTTTTAATTTTAGAAATATAGTGGCTGACTGCCAGAAAATTTTCAGATAAACAATCCACCCCATGTATATATAAAAGGGGCATGGAATCACGAATGTTCAAATCCCACAGAACAATATTCAAACAAATGAAAGTTATCATAGTCTTCCTTATTAATTAATAAAAAGCCATCTGTGCAAGGTGAATTTTGGTAAGATACCAATTTTTTTAATGATTGTGGATGGAATTTGCAACTGCTTTCATATTTAAAGTATAGTTCTGGGATTCCCAAGATAAAATGCACTGATCATTTGATTAAATACCTAAGAAAACATTGGAAAATATTCTTGTTATTCTATCAGAATTTACAATCAAACTTGAAAGAATTGGCTCTCTAGTAATATTCACTTTCCACTCCGCTGGTTTCCTAACATCCTAAGCTTTTACTTCATCCAAACCTTTTTTCTCTCTCCCTCTCTATCTTTGTCTCTCTCTTTTTCACACACATACATGGAAAATGAGGGAAGAAAACTCATATTTTTGTCAGCACTCTCTTAGACCAATGCAGTGAGGAAGAATAAACACACAAAACAGATCCAAAAAACTACATAAAGAAACAGCACCTTGGAAAACATGATCAATGCAGACCTGTACATTTCTCTTGATCCACCTTTATTTTCATCTGGATTTTTGCTATTTGCAGATTTTTTTTTCCATTGGGCAAATAAACCTAGGCTCTCAAAAATCTTAAGAGGGACAGACATTCAAAAGGTGCTGCGCCTTTGAATTGGACAAGAGAATACCTTGACGAGAAAAAAAATTTTTTTTTAAAAG
Organism: Pedetes capensis; assembly: GCA_007922755.1. Classification (NCBI taxonomy): domain Eukaryota; kingdom Metazoa; phylum Chordata; class Mammalia; order Rodentia; family Pedetidae; genus Pedetes; species Pedetes capensis. The sequence goes on along the minus strand of VMDO01005970.1, from coordinate 80,491 downwards.
TCATTTTTCCCCTAACCAGTATTTTCAGTCAATTAAAATTTGTACTCTAGGCCTTTTCCAGTTTGAAGCTACCTTGGCGCCCTGCAATGAGCAATCCTTCTTGTTTGTGCACTCATTCATTATCTCCATTACCAAAAAGAGAATAGAGGACAATTACATTGTTTGGATGAATCAGAGTATTAGGAGGAGAATTTGTCATGGTGGCAGAGTGCAGCACCTGACAGGCAGCGATGGATGGCCAGGAACGAGTGTGAGTGGCCAAAGCAGCCTCATAGGATGCAAATTACTGACTGTGGATTCCAATTTACCCTGTTCATTTTTCTTGCCAGTGCTGAAGACCATTAGTGGTTTTTGAAGCAGTGAAGGGGTCATTACTAATGTGGGTAGGCTCAAAGCAGGAGGGGGAAGGAGGGGAAAAGCCTTCTGTAATTACACAGCTTTCAGGAACAGGCTGGAGGCCCTCGCCAAAAAAGTGTCAACACCTCGCAATCAGAAAAATTTATTTTCATTTTATGCTTAACCCATATTAACTCAACATTATCATCTTTCTTTGTTAACATTTGTAGAATATTAAAAGCCTGGCTTCTATGTTAACACAAATCTAGTTAACCCTTTTGCTACACAGGAGATTTTGTTTAACCTGATGACATTTAGGTTTGCCAATAAGTAATTGCACACATTTTGGATAATGTATGTTATTATAGAAGATGAAATACCTGAAGAATAACATCTTAGATGATTGAAAAACATTCACTCTCTCAAACTGGAATGATGACAAAGCTCTGAATGGAATACTTTGTTTTCCTAATGTCACTCCTTAATAATGTCGTTGGGAAATATTCACTACTGAAGGCTTTCTAGTTTGTGAATGACTTTGACATGCTGGATAAAAGTTTACTTTTTAGAGTGCAGACCTTTTTAATAGATATGTTTCTTAGTGATGTACACTCTAGCACAATACCCTTTAAAGTAAATGTACAGTTCTGTAGTAACAATCCTTGATTTCACAATGAGAGAGGAAAGTTGGTTGGGAACAGGAAAGTTGTTCATTATAAAAGTGGATGAGTTGTGATGGGAAGTAAAGACATAAGGCAGGAGAGAAGCCTATGGCTTCATTCTCTTATTGCTGTCCTTTAAGTTAAATTATAAAATTTCCATACGAAGCATTGCATATAATTGACTGACTCCCTTTGATGTATGGTCGTGGTGTGTGACCCTGTCAGCCCAGAGCACTAACCGGAAAAATGAATCTCCCACCATCCCATAAAGGAGTCAACATAAATATACTGGAAGTGAGCTATATTACAGTTGAATCATGGCTTCCAAAATAGTTGTAATTACACACTATCTCATCTCCAAACTTTTGCCATCATTAACCTCAGATTAACTAGGAAACCTTAATTATAGTTCCCCAAATGCAACCTACATGAAGATACACAAACCAAAGTTCTGGTGCCATCCCCAAAGTGCTTATAGCCCCGACGGATTAGAGAAATCAAGTCACTTTGACACCTTGCTGTTTACCGGGAGGCCCTACCGAGTGTGGCGGGAGCCAGGGGCTGCGACAGAGAGTCCTGGATTCTTGCCCTTGCCAGTACTTCTCCATACATCATAAAAGAGATGCAATGAGGAAAATCAAGCCATAGACTAAAGGAATCACCCATGGTGGTTGCATTCTTAGAAGTAAGTGACTCTTTCGTAACTTCTGATACATCTTTTAAAACGTTTGTTTTTCCATTAGCATCCGTACCCTTCCGAAGAACAGAAGAAACAGTTAGCGCAAGACACGGGACTTACTATCCTCCAAGTAAACAACTGGTGAGTGACCCAACAACCCATGTCTTTCTCCCTTGACTAAAATGAGACTTCTAAGTTATTGTTTTCTTCCTTTTCTTTTTTGTTTTGTTTCTCAGCCCAATGAAATCAAGGATAATGTCTTTGTCTCTCCCTGGAGGTGTTAAATAGAGCTTAGGGTGAGGACCGTATCACCTGGGGAGATTGGTTTTTGTAAGCTTTGCTCCTCTTCTCTTTCTCTTTCCCCTTTTCTTCTCCCTTGCTTTTTCTCCCATGGAACCTTCCCCATCCTGGATGCTTTAAGATTCTCAAGTTGAGTCGCAGATTCTGCCCAGGCCCTCCCTGTTGAGGAGAGTTCCTCTGGTGGCTTTGAGCAGCCCTCACACTACGCACCACTTCTGGGGAGGCTTCTTTTGTCTAGACTGGGAGGGGCAATGCTGATATGAGCTTTCTACTATCTCCTAGTAGAAATTCATTTGCTTTAATTTTTTTTTTAATAGGAAAAAAGGGTTTTCCATTTTTAGCTTTGTGATTTGGTAGATTACTTGTGTGGTGGGTTATGGACCATCCACCCTTTGTGCGAGGCTTAGAGGGGAAAGGAGGGAAAGGAGGGGCAGAGGATTAAATAAAACGATCACAGTGGCCAAGAAATGATATAGGAATTACTTATCAAAATACTGGCCCAGGTTTTATCAGCAGCTTAATTTTGTTCAGTACATTCTTGGGGTGATGTTCAGATTAATTGAACTGACAGTTCTCTTTCAAAATTCAGGGAAAGTATTTGCACGGATTTCAGGCCTTATACAAACTTAATTACATGGAACTCCATTTTATCATTCTAATTCCATGTAGCAGAGGTTGTATTTACAAATGAGAAGTCTCTGCCTTTATTCACAGCTTTCCTTAATATATTTATCAAAGCAGGTTCATTTACAAAGTGCTCTATCTGTGGGACACAGGCAGGCAGACATTAACAAAGCTTTTAGGTTTATCAGGCTCGCTGCCTGATGAGCTACCCGAGGGTCAATTGATTTTGTGGTTCTGTGATTCATTTTTTTCTCATTTTTCTAGGATCACAATGAGAGACATGCTTGGAGAATTAGCCAGTTTGTCTGCCTTATCTGTCAGGCAATTTTTTTTTTCCCAGGGAAGTCAAGCTACTTAAATTGGCCACAGGAACTGCCGTTATCTGACTTTAATGCACCCTATAGTGTGGATAGCATTTCAATTACACCAGTAACCAAAGCTTAGCTGCAGCCCTTTTCATGCCTAGTGCTGTACAGAAAGTGATGTGCCTACCTACAGAAGCAGAAAATTGAGTTGCCTTGCTTCTGTCAGGGTGATTAATGCAGAAATAAACTGCTAACCTGAAAAGAAAGGCAGAAAGAAAGAATAGACAATACAGACTTGAATTCACTTTAATTTTCTTCTAAAGATTGGAACTATGTACATTTAAAGATACCCTTTAGACCAAAAACTTGGAATAAAGGCTATAATCTCCAGGGGGCATGTGTATGTGATTACATGTTGATATGAGCCTCATACTATAAATATAATATATGTAAGCATTTATATTCTCTTTCATGTTCCTAGCTCATACTATCAGTAATAGGAAACAATAAAATAAATGCATTCTGCATTAACTATAGGAGACCATTTGCCTGATGCATTATTTTATAATATACTGATTACAGATCCAAGCTGCTAAATATACGGAGGTCCCTAATGCAATTGATATTGCTTTGAAACCATTATTTTTGTAAATTTTGGGCAAGTTGAGGGAAGTTGTGATGGGAATTTTTGAGAGAGATGAAATGTTTCAACATTGATATTCAGCACTGACATTTGATCTGCCCTTCTGGAAAATGATGTTGCATAATATCATCCATTCTTTGCATTTTTTGATGGAGTCTTTATACTTGAAGTGTGAAGAATTTTTGCTATCTAAAATCCTATAGGGGCTGGGATTTAGCTTAGTTGATAGAGCACTGCTCTGGCAGTCTCTGAGGTCCTGGGTTTGATTCCCAGCACCGCAAAAATGGGAGAAGGATGCGGCAATCCACTCCCAAGGCAATCTCCAAAGAATCAGCCATTGAAAACCCTATGAGGGTCACTATGAGTCAGACACAGCTCCACGGCATCTAACAACAACAAAGTCTTATAACTGAAGACCAACATTTCTCACAGACTCTGGAAAAAGTACCCTTTTTTTCCCAGAATTCCGTTGAGCCCCAAGGCATGGACGTGGAGTTCAGTTGGTGTGATATTTTGGGTTTCTTGTGTCTCAGGTGTTTGAGCCATATCTGCCACAGAATGCCAAGGGTTAGGATGTGACAGTGTGTCACACAGTGCACTTTCCATAATACATTATAAATGTATTAAATGTAGAGACCTATGTTTCTACAAAAACAATTCCATCTTCCTAATTTTCACATTTCCGTCTGAAAAATTCTGTAATCCTGCCCTCAGGTCTAATTTTTATTTAACAACTACGATATCTTTGATAATAAGGTGTGACTTATGAGGATGGTTCAGCAAATACCTTTAAAAGCCTACCAGGAATTTAATATAGAGACTAAATTTATGGGGTTTTCAAAAAGAAACTTAGAAGAGAACACCCTCTACTTTGGTACATGAAACCTGCCCACTGCCTTGACAAAGTCAGTTCAAAACAGAGAAAGCTGTCCAACTGAATTTCAACAGAGTTCAGTATCACTATTCTTAGATGCGCAGGGCTGAGGTTTAGCTCAGTTGATAGAGCACTGCTCTGCACTCTCTGAGGACCCAGGTTCAGTTCCCAGCACTGCAAAAATGGGAGAAGGACATGGCAATCCACTCCTGAGACATTCCTGCATTGAAAACCCTGTGAGGGTCGCTATGAGTCAGAGACGACTCCATGACACCTAATAACAACAACATGTTTAGGGCTGGGATTTAGCTCAGTTGGTAGAGCGCTGCTCTACAGTCTCTGAGGTCCCAAGGGCGATTCCCAGCACCACAAAAATGGGAGCAGGACGTGGCAATCCACTCCCGAGGCAATCCCGAAACAATCAGCCATTGAAAACCCTATATGGGTCGCTATGAGTTGGACTTGACTCTATGGCACCTAACAACAACAACATTCTTAGATGCAAAATGATGACCAGAGCTGAGAAGAGTAGGCTATAAACTATTTTTCTGAGTCCTGAGAGCTGTCCTGCCAAAAGCACAGGGGACCAAGGGTAGCTCCTCCATCTTAACCTTCATTCAGTCGACTACAGTAAGAAGCAATACCTACTTTTCTGGGGGAGGCCAGGAGTTTAGGTTTGTGTGTTGCAAGGTTTGTATCCAAAGAATCATAGTAGTATAGGAAGCTCCAGATCAGACAATCCTGGAAGACGTGCTATTCCAGTTCTGTTTCTCACCTCTTAAAACAGAAAAACCAACTAAAGTCAAGGTGGTTAAGCAGCACCATGAAATAACATCTATATTAACAAACAGCAGAACATGACTGCACGCACTTGATGGGAGCAATAAGCAATCAAAACAGACCTGTTAAGATCAGTCAGTAAGTATGGACTTTAGAAAAAAATAATCAAAAGGGAAGTGTAGGAGATAATTAAGGGAACTAAAGATGTGTTGCACCTTAGCAGACAATGTTAGAAATGATCTTAATGGGCTTTCCCAATGTATTTACAGTACAGAGTATGCAAAAGGTAAAGATGCAATAAAATCAAAATGAGATTTCAGGAAAAGAGTAGAGTTTATGAGACATTAAGTCATTTTTTTTTCCTAACAGCTCCCAGAAGTCCATAAATACTCAATCACTTAATCAAGACATTTTTTAAGAAAAATGATAGTTGGTAGTGCTGGACATGGTGGTAGAAGCCTATAATCCCAGTGCTCAAAAGGCTGAGTCAGGAGGATCTAGAGTTTAGGGCTAGCTTGGGCTGCATGGTGAGACCTTGTCTCAAAAAATAAATAAATAAACTAAATAAATAAATAAACAATCAGATTTTCCATGTGTGCCCTTCACAACCAAAGCTAATTGCAACTGGTAAGATTGGCTTGTTATTCTCTTTATTTGATAGAGAGTCACATCAGCTGTAAGACAACCAAGATGCATGTATTAGGAGACAATAGCAATGAATAGAGCATTGTCAACCTGAATAACATCCTTACACTGGAGAAATACCCATAGTGTAATTTGATGAACACTGGTTAAAGCCCTAGTGATAATATGGCATGGTGGGTAAAGACTTGGTCTCAGGAATCACACCTCATGGGAATAACAGCCCATTTGATTGACAGGTGTTTGACATTCAGCAAATTACTTAACCTCCTTTCGTCTTAGTTCTCTCATCTGCAAAATGGGGATAATCATCATCTGTACCTCAGAGTTGGAAGACTTTAAGAAATGTTGCACACTAAGCACTCAGCATGGTGCTGGCACATACCATCCATAGTAGCTATTGTCAAAATAATTAAATAATCATAAAAATGAGAGAAACTTGATTTCAAACAACAATCTAAATAAGTTTGTCAATAAATAGCTTACAAACTAGAATGGAGATTTCTTCTACGTGGACATAGACATATTTAAGCTGAAAAAATTTTAGTGCAATGCAGACAATTTCTGTGAATTGCTTCTATATTAAACAAAGATAGACTTTTGTAGTTTCTAGTATGATCATTTTTTGTAGTTCTTTGATGCCAGGGAGGTAAGATTAGGGAGCCTCAGGAGGTAAGTTGCTTCAAATAACTGTGAAGGTTAGATATTTTTATAGGAAAATTTGAGGCACTAACACTGGTATTCTCTCAGGAGGCATACTTACATTCATTGACAAAGACAAAAAATATTTTTTAACAAGGAAGTTCCTACTTGAGTAATTTGTTGAGATCAATTTATACATCTTTGACCGCAGTAATCATATAAATATACCAGTCTTCACTTTGACAACTAAAATCCCTTAAGCTAAAAACAATCAGCCATTGAAAAGCCTATAAGGGTCACTATGAGTTGGACACGACTGGACGGCACCTAACAACAACAAGCTAAAATTACTATAGGAAAATTCATTGCACATCTTTGTGTTCTCATTATCAGAATTATAATATTAATCTTAAAGTTCTCATTGATTTTTTTTCTTTCTCCTTTTTTTCTTTTTTCTTTCTTTCTTTTTTTTCTTTTGGTTGTACTTGGGGGTCAAACCTAGGACCTCACACATACTTTGCAAGTGCTCTACCACTTGGCTGCACCTCCCCAGCCCATTTTTAATTTTTTTATTTTGAGTCAGGGTCTCACTCATTTATGCAGGCTGCCTCTGTCCTTGATCTTGTGATCCTCTTGCCTCAGCCTCCTGAGTAACAGGGATTAAATGAGTGCACCACTGCACCAGACTTGCTTTGTTTTTTTGAAACAGGGTCTTGCCGTGTTGCCCAGGTTGGGCTGGAACTCACTGTATAGTCCAGACTGGCCTCAAACTCACAATCCTCCTGCCTCATTCTCTGAAAGGCTGGCATTATAGGTGTATGCCACAATACCCAGCTAAAGTTCCCATTTCCATATTAATATTTTGTTTGGGGTGTGTGTGTGTGTGTGTGTGTGTGTGTGTGTGTGTTTATTTTATTTTATTTTATTTTATTTTATTTTATTTTGAGACAGAGTCTCACTGTATAGCCCAGGCTGGCCTCGAATTCACAGTCCTCCTGCATCAGCCTCCTGAGTGCTGGGATTATAGGTGTGCACCACCACGCCTAGGTCCCAGATTAATTTTGAAAGAAAGAAATACTGTGCTTTTAAAAATTTCTGTTACTGAAGTAATTCTAGTCAATGTGTATACCAACAAACAAAATGCCCAGGGGAGACCTATTGACAGAATACAGGTATACTAGTAATAAAGATTTATTTCTTCATAGAGGGCTTGCTCCTGGCTCCTAAATAAAACAGCATAAAACCTAAATTCCAACTAAGTTTTCAGTTGAAGATAGTTCAGAAAATTCCTTTGTATAATGGATTAAATGCCTTTCCACACCGTCTTACACTGAGATTAAATACCTGTCTCCTGCTTGCCCCACCTTCCCATCAGGATGGTCTTACCATCTTATTAGGTCTAGCAGCTCTAAATAATTGACACTCACTCTGCAGAACTTCTTCATAGGATGTGGCAATGTCGCTTTACCTACTTCAGTTTGGAACAGAAATGAGCTTGTTCAATGTGACTGAAGGACAGTGCTAAGAGAGAACATTGTCTTGGGAATCAGTTTCCCTTCCTAGTCCTCTGCCCCTTCCCCTTTAAGAAGATTCATTCCCTATCCAGCTACCAACCCAGGTGACTTGGTGAAATGGAACGATACTGAGCCAAAAGGAGAAATGTGTGAAGGGAAAATAAGTTGTAGATTAAGAATGGTCTGAGAATAAAAGGGAGCATTGTTAGAACTTCCCGGCCCTGATTAAAATATGGACAAGAACAGAGTGGTAGCCTCAGGAAGCAATCATTTCCCTCCCGAGTCCATCAGCTCAGATAGATCTGGGAGCACAGACACTTTGCTTTGCTGCTTCCACTTGAAGGGCAATAATAGTGTTCTAGGTAGGTTTTGAGTCCGGGGGCCACTTGCAGGCCTTGTGTCAGTGAATCTCCAAGCCCAATTTGAAGCCTAATTAGCAGGAGGCAGGTAAGTGGTAAAAGAGGCTGCATCTCTTTACAGCAGAGAAAAGTCATTTTCAAAGATGTGTATGTTGTCATTCTACTGCAGAGAGAGCAGGCACCAGAAAATATGTTGTAATATTAGGACATCTAGAGTAAAGCTGGGAATTGAGGAAGATAATTTTGTAGTAAACATATGGAATAATTGGCCAGTGGTGCAAAAAATCGAAATGAGGTACAGAGACAGCTGGACACTTTTATCTCAAGAGAGAAAGGATTGAAGGATAGAGTGATAAAGCAGGGAGGTGGAGTTGAGATAAACCTAAAGGGAACAAACCCACTGGACTACGTAGCCTCTCTCTGCTCAGCAGTTTCCACCACAGCCATTTGTTAAATTCGTAGCTGCGGTCTTCGGTGATTATTTCCAAGTAACATCTATGTTTCTGAATAAAAATCCATTTGAATCTCCAGTCCGATTTGCCAGGTGCTAGATTCATTGTCAGCATTTAATGTGCTGAAACTGCCGATGTTGAGGAAATGAATACAAAAAAGCATGCTTTGAAACTCCAGTGTGGTGAGCTGGAGGTGAAATGCTTCCCCTTCAGATGGCTCCCTCTGCCAGAGAAATCCAGGGCCTGGGAAGGGGAGAGACACCAAGGGGTGTGGTTCCAACTGGCCCCACGCAGTCTTATGCTAAACCAGAATGTTTTCTGCCTGATGTTTGCGTATGGAGTGAAAGAACCCGGCTATGTTAGCAGTAGGGTTTCCAATCCTGTTCCATCTCTGTACAGGTTTGGGTCACTCTGTCTCCATGGTCATATTATTATTTCTGGGAGACCCACAATTATTTTTGAGAAGAAAACCAAAAGGATGTGATTAAAAGATCTGGAAGGAAAGTACATATGATTAATGTTTAACCAACCAGAGTGACTGCCCTGAAATTTAAGTGGATTTCATTTTGCACTGTGGACAGTAAATGTCGCTGGGGACAACCAGGACATTTGCACATGGCACGTTAATTTTGAGTAACAGGGAATGTTACCATATTTCCCCATGTTGTCTCCTGCAGCTGACTCATGAAATTCCCACACTGGTCTGAGCACAGAGGCCTTGTCTTGCCCTCACACAGCTGTGCCTCCTCCCCATTGCCCTCTCCCTTTGGCACTTCTAGATGTAGCTATGGGAGTACCATTTCCAGAAATTTAAATTCAGTCCAAATTTGGGCAAGCAACTAAGACTCAGCCAGAGCCTTTTAAAAATGGTAAACAAAAGGAGTAGAGGGGGAAATAAAGGGAGAAATGCCAAAGGGGAGGTTAGCTGCAATCCTTTACATTCAATTATACCAGCCCCTTTGTGCTTTTCCCTCTTTGCTCTGCAAAGAAAGAATGAAATATGGTTTTCATAGCAAGCTGGCAGCATTATCTCAGGATGCATATTTCTCTGCTGGGTTGGAATGCCAATAAGAGGAGGAAAAGAAGTTCCTCGTTTAGAAAAAAGTACAGTGCTACAGAGAAAACACCAAACAACAAAAAGGAATGCCACAAATTTTTGACATGGTTCCAAAAAATGTCCCCTAAAGAAAATATTTAAGTAAGAACTTTTTAAAGATGAAATTTCTCATGTTCAAAGTTACCATTTTGCAAAAGTCTCTAAATATGGAAAGAGATTTGGCCCAAAATGTTGACTCTTACTGATACTTGAAGAGTTTTAGAATTGGCCCTCTCTTTCATTGATGAAGACAATAGACTGCAGACAAGTCCTGTGTGTTGGGCACAAGGCTGTACCTACTTCTGCGCTTCATTATACCAGTATTTGGAAGAGAGACAAAGTTTGCTCAAATAAGTCCTTTATCCATCTCAGTTAGCGTGATCTACATGGCTTCTCCAAGTAGCACTGAAATAAAAGTCTATAGTTCAGCCAGTTGCATGACTGCATGATTCTAAAGTAGGATGATGTCAGCTGAGCTATTTACTTACTTTTAAGGGGAAAAACGAGAAAATAAATCATCGAAAATATTGCAAAATTATCCTATAGCAGCTGATACAAGTATTTCAAGCCCCAGTCACAGATGGATAAAGTGGAGTCGTATTTTTAAAAACTTGCTAAACAACATAAAAACCCAACAAGGAATTTTCACATTACCCTTAACTTTTTTTCCTGAATGCAGAAAATAGAGAGCTTGTTAATTCACTGTTTAAACAGAGCCCCTAAATTAGAGGGTATTAAAAAGAAGATAAAAGAAATAGATCAATAAGTATCAATACTATGTCATTTATATCCCTTCAGTTTTTTTACTCTTAAATATAATCTTTATGGCCACAGCTTACTTCTAAATTTTCATTCCTTTTTACCACCGTGGTGCTTTTTCCAGTAAATTTTCCCCCTCATTTCTCCCATTACCTGCAGTTGTGAGTACTTTTTAAATTCTTTCCAAAAATTCACTCTCAGAGAAGTATTTTATGAATAGTCTTTAGACCAGATCCTCATTCACTTCCCTCATTCATTCATGCATTCACTCATTGGAGAACAGCCTTCTAAAAATTACTTAATTGAGAATCTGCTCTGTTAATGAGTAAATGTAGGTCTTATTAACCTCGAGATCTGGAGGACTTGTTTTGTTGTTGTTGCCGCTGTTATCATTGTGTTGGATTTTTCGAGTATGAGAGCCTGAGCCCTGGGGTAGGTGGCACTTCCCGGTACTTACCCCGGGGAATTCTCCCCAATTTACACCACTCAGAACTATACCTTCCACTCTGCAAAGAAGGAAAATAATTTTTTATCTACAACATTTTTAGAAACTTGGGTAGAAAAGAGAACGTCTTGATTTTCTTTTAGGATAGCAGTTCTTCAAGTCTTTTTCCTGCTTCATTATTTTCTCCTGATCATAATAGAAAACATTGTTTCCGGTTTTGTTCGGTTTTGTTCTGTGTGGATCAGAGGCATCACTGCTGACTCAAAGTCCTGTAGAGATTTGCAGCTAACTCCCAGCCCTCATCCGGAATGGTTAAATCTGCACTCAGATTGAAACACATGCAAGGTTCTTTCTCTTTTTCCCCTGCAAGGTAAACATTGAGAGATAGGAGATTTCCCCTGTGTCTCTAGATACAGCTTATCTTTTAGATAAATCCCTGCAGGCTGAGGTTTCAGGCTGTTTAATGTCGACCTCTGGAGTTCCAAACTTCCTTTAAAACCTTTAGATAAGCAAGAAAACTTTAGCAGTAATTACGCAGAGAGTGGGTAGAACAAGGAATTAATCCCCAGAGATCTGAATTCAAATCTACCTCAAATTTCACAGGTGAAAAATCTCTCTAATGCTCTTGCTTAATGGTTTCAGCTCAATTCTTGAGAAAAGCATGGGCTATCCTTAACTAAGGATATGTCATAAAAATGCCTCTAGAGGATTCTTTCTTTCAGTATTGACAGGTAGATCTCTTGCATAGGGATGGTCACAGATATTTGGGTAATTTAATATATTCAGTATGGGAGAAGGAACTGGCAGCCCACTCCTGAAACAACCCCAAAACCCTATTGAAAACCTTATGAAGAACAGAGGAGCACTGACATTGTGCCGGGCGTCACAGTGTCTGGGAGTGTTTTGTTCTGATGTCCTTAAGGTTTGCTATGAGTCAGCGGCACCTAACAAGAACAACAACCTATTCAATACTGACATTTTGCTAATATCAAAGTTAAACCAGCATCTATTTTGTACCTAGGTTTTGGATACAATTTCACTTAAAAGTCATGAAACATTTGCCAGCCAGCCTTTTTTTTTTTTTTTTTTTTTTTTTTTTTGAGACAGGGTCTCTCTACTGGCCTGGAAATCCCTGTGTAGACCAGGCTGGCCTCAAACTCACATGGGTCCTCTTGCCTGAGCCTCCTGAGTGCTGGTATTATAGCTGAGTACCACCACACCCAGCTTTCATGCTAGCTTTCTACAACGCTGCACATAGTTTTCTAAAATTTAGAAAAGTACCCTCTTCAAAAAAGGAGGTTCTGACTCCAATCTCGTGAAGTATACACCATGGAGTACATTAGATGGGCAAAGTGGTCAGTTTGGTGCTTTTTGTTTTGTGTTGCTTTTTTGTTTATTTTTTAAATCGTGGATTTGATTCGGTTTTGTTTATGTGGGGATTTTGGATTTTTTTGTTGTTATTTGCAAGGGGTTGTCAGGGCAGTTAAAAAGATGTGCAGGTCTTCTTGAGTACCCGTGGGCAATTTTCCTGTCCATAAAGGTTTGTAGAAGGTAGCACAATGGAATTTGGCCACAGCTGGTTTGTTTCCTGTGTTACCTGAGGCCAGGTTAGACAGGGTAATTTCCAAGTGCTTTTGCCCTGTGAGTTACTAAACTCTGACAGTCTTGGATGTGTGTGACTCAGTATGACTCTTTGCTTAGCTAAATATCCAGGTTTCCTGTTACCTGTGATGTCCCCATGAATTCTGTGTTTTTGTGTTTGTGTTTGATCAAATGGGCTAATGTTAAAGAATGGGAGAGAGAACAGAAAAAATTCCTTGTGGAACAGAATGGTGAAAGGCACAGAGTAACTTTCCTCTTAACTTTTTCAAAGTAATATTGCTAAGGCAATGTCAGTAAACAGGAAACAAGTAATGTGTAAAATAATTAGCACCAAAGGGAACATAATAGGTTACTTATTAAAATCCATAGACAGATTATATGACCCGATCAAGTCCAGAGACCAGATATCACATGACACAGTGTGCCTTTCCTGAGGGGAGCACCCCAATACACTTTGTCAGCTTACCGGCTTCTGACATGAAATAAGCTTCAGGTATGATTTATTGAGTAGCCTTTTGACAGGAGCAAGAAACTGAAATCATCTAGTTCTTGCGGAACCACAGCTCTATTTTCATTACCTTCTCTAAGTATTACATTTACTCAACTGAGTTATGTGTAGTTCTGAGAGAATCTTTCCTGCTCCCAGAAGTCATTGCTCCACTCATAATAAAATTATGCTATCAGTTTGCCACAAAAGAAACACTGGAGTTCACTAAATTATTGCCATGTGTTTTGCACTAAAGACAAAGTGATACCAATTAAAAAAACAACCACCCCTGGATTCTATTTTTTCGATGATATGCGAAGAGGAGAAAGACGGTCTCACAAGGGAGGTCAGGTCTCTCTTCTACACATTACAAATTTCACTTTCCATAATTAGAAAGTGGCGCTTATGGAGAACAAGCAGGGGTTTAAGGGAAGAAAGAACGAAACCTGAGCTGAGTCCTAAATAGTATGTCAGATAATGACAACTTGCCTCCCCCAAGACTATTTCATTTGAAAGATTTGCTAGGTGGTATTAGGCTCCGATAGATTTTTCTGGAAATGAGGCCATCACCCACAGACTGAAAAGTGCCCCAGTTCCAAAGCTCTGCAGAGAAGTCAAATCCATACTTTGGTTCCATCATGGCAGCAACTATGTATTCCTTACCTCTCACTTAGGGTACCATTTTCAAGATGCTGTGTCCCTAGGGATTTGGGCTTTAGTTATGACAGAAGAATGTCATGTTTTTAGATTAGCAGCAGGAACTAATATCCTAGTGTCTCAATTCATCTTCTACTAGATTAATTAAAGAATTACCAATAATTTGGTCTCAAAAGGAAAGCTTGCCTACCCATCCCCCAAACAAATAATGCCTGCCAACTTACTATCAGGTTGATGGTGAAGTGAATTTAGAATTTTAAACATTATAAGCCAAATTGAATTACAACAGAAAACCTTTATACAAGAAAAATACTTCCAGCCCCAGGCAGTAGTTCACTAATTTTAAATACTTCTAATGATACAATTTTTATTAAGCAATTGTGGGCATCTCCTCACAGTATGTTATTAAAGACTTGTATCTGTTCTGAGAACAAACAGGTAAAATTTCTTGAGAAAGTTGGCAATTCGTGGAGATGAAGTGATTTTCCCAGTAATACCAGAAAATTGCTGACAAAGAAAAAAATAATGAGTACCTCCATTAGTTAAACTTTCTAAAAACTCTTCCTTGGCCTAACTGTAAAACTTACAAATAGATCAAAATGGATCCATAGAGAAAATTGTTCTTCTACACATCAAAATAGAATGAAATTAGGCTGTGTTGTGTGAGTGAGAGCCCTGATCTTTGGCTGTAGATTCAAACTAGATGATGGTCTGAAATAATTTCTAGGTTGATGTGGGATTTTTTTCCTGACTTTTAATTGACCAAAGGACTGTTCAGAACCACAGTGCTTAGCTCTTAGTAGTTACCCATAACTTTGTGTCAACTTGAATTTCAGGTAGAGAGAAGGCTGGGAAAGGAAACATACATGACATATGCATCGAGGAAGCATGTATTCCTTCATGCATGTGATTTCTTAGAGATTGTATTTGAAGTTAGTTTTGAGTCAGAGGAAGGAACTGGTTTTCATAGTCAGAGAGAAGTAGTTTCAGAGACCATGAAGGAAAGAAATTAAGTAAAGGAGTTTGGGAGGAAAGTAGTTTTCCATTGCTGGAGAAAAAGAAATTGCAAGTACCTGATGTACATGATGGAGGCAGACTCCCCAGTCCGCCAGGGTACTGTGGAGACAGCATGGAAGGAAGTTCCATGTTCAGACAAAGGATGATGCAGTGTGCTATGTTAAAGGGAATGGACTGGGAAGTTGGCAGCCTGGGTCTAATTCCAGCTCAAACAATATGTGTGATCTTGGGCAATTTTCCCTTTCTCGGCATCTGTTCCCTCATCCATTAAAGGATAGAGACGAGGTGATTTTTAAGGTCCTTTCTATCCTTAAGATTCTATTATTTTATTATTCTAAGCCTGTGAACTGAAAAAATATCTAGTCAAAGCAAGTGAGATGAAAAATGATTTTAACCATTGTGTCTTGAACTGATTAGGAGATGGAGAGACCAGTCATGGTAGACTTTAGGCAACTTAAGCAAAACCTGAATCAGAGATTTAGCTATTAAAATGAAGAAAAATAAGCCATTTTTTACCTCTATTGTTAAAAACCGTGACAGGATTTGGTGACTAATTCAGCATGGGGTGAAAGCAGTAAAAGGAGCTGCAACTCTGGGCTCTGTGCCTTGGGGAGCAAGGGCTTAGGGATTCTTTCCACAGTGACAGGAGATTTGAGTGGGCCTTGATGGTTTCTCTGGGAAGATGATTTTGTTTTCACAATAGGTAGCATAAAATAGAGATGAGCCCTGCAGGGGAAAAGGTCAGAATAACAGGAAGCACTGTGGGACAGCTCCGGGGAGGGAAAGGTAGGTCTGAGGGTACAGATGTTGTTTAAACCCTGGGAGCAAATGAGCTTGTCCAGGAGAGAGGAGACTTTGGTGACAGAGGATGCTGGGAGGGGCTTAGGGCCAGGGGGCTGTCCACCTTGAATCTCTGCTACCTAGAGGCACACTAAAAAGAACCACCCCACGGAGGGGCACATAGGCGATTCCTCCTGCAGAAAGCTACACAGAGCAAGGCAGAAAGCCCAGCGAGGGTGGGGGAAAAGTTTTTACGTCCATTTAAGGAACAAAGTTCTTCATAAGGATGCAATAGTAGGCAAAGCAAAGAAATCCATCTTTTTTCTTCCAAGTTTAGATGAGGCTATGAAAGAGTAAGCCTTATTACTCTAAAAGTTTTAACTTAAACAGACATCCCCCAATTTTCTGTAGTTGTGAAGGTGTGGAATGATATCATACTCTTTTTGTTGTTCCTTGTTTCCTGTCTGTGAAATTCCTTGCCATCACTCTCCCTGACAGGCCTGCAGCAGCAACAACAACAAAAACCTTTCTAATAATGTGTTGCCGATCAGGCTGTGGAGAGTGTGTATGTTTTGCTGGGGGTGAGCATCACTCTGAAATAATCTCCTTCGACCGTGACCATCATACACTTTGAGCTTGTTCATTGCAATGTAAACTTTATAAAAAGGCAGTATTAGAGAAAAATGAAGTACTATGTATGAAAAGTACATCTTCTTTAGCTTTTCTGTGGAGTCTATGCACACTGCTTTATTTTGATTGCTTTGCTAAGCTCTTTTTAAAATCTCTTCATGAAGTCCTATCAGGTCAAAGTTACAAAAAGTCATTGAACTTGGAGTCCTTAAGATGGCCAGACCAAATGATTTTCCTACGCAAACACTCACCTTCACTTGTCAAATTTGTCTAAACAGATTGTAGACCTTGACATTTTGGTGGCTATTGTCTAGTTTGTCAATCCCTGACCACACAAGGAAGGGAATAAAGTAAGGAATCCATAAGTAGCTGTAATTATGCCATCTAAATATCTAAATCAGTGTGGTATTTGTGGGGTAGTCCCAATATCACATGTGACCTCAAAATGAGAATTAATCAGCAAGTCTTTCCCTTTCCATATCCAGCAGCGCTCCCCTTGAAGGTGTACTTCGCTCTAAAGCTCTCTGGTCCTTACAGTTTCTCACTAGAGAACATATTTCCAATGGATCTCATTCATAGCCTCATCATTTGTATGGACATGTTGCCAAGCTAAAATTGATCTCTATTAAGAATTCATTCAAAAATAATCAGATTTTTTCTCAAACTTTATTGGCTACTGATGATACAAATGAACCCTAGAATCCCAAATGAATCTGCTTTACAGTGAATTTGAAAATTTTCTGAAACAATTATTTTTTCCTCACAAATGCATTGAATAAATCATCCTTGTTATCCATTCAGTCTTGGCGATATTTGCAGTAATACGTGAAAATTTTATAATTTCTTTAAAAACTGGGCATTCATAATAGAAAGGCATAGTATGACAGTTTGAGTCATTTTATGAGAATATATTCTTTTATGACTCTTAAATCTTCATTTAAAAGTGAGCCATCAATTCAATATTAAGCAGCCAATCTAATCATAATTATAATAGAGCTAAATTTTATAATAAATCTTTCACATAGGTCCCAGGGATGCCTGCTTACCAAGACTCAGTTGTACTTTTTTTTTTTTAATCAGACTGTGTTCAGGAAAGGAGACACCTTTGTTGATCATCAAGTTTACAGAAATTGTAAAAGTAACTGAAGAAAAGTTTGGCTCCATTACAAAAATGCAGCGCCCACTCTTTGAGGGAGGAAATTATGGTCCATTTGCTCTCCATGACTATGGTCCTTGCTTAAGTGCCTGGTACATTAACAGATATACATGCAGTATTTGTTGAATAAATGCATATTGGGTAAATGAACATTTGGTGTTTGTGCCAAAAGATACTCTTCCAGAGTTTTCTCCAAGTAGTAAAAACTGTTCAATGGCACTAAAACTTTATTTAAATGGGAAATTTAAAATGTAAAATAATATTCCTGTCAATTCTGGACAGTTGCTAAGAAAGAGAACCTTTTAATTAGGTTAAGTATTGGATAATTGAAATGAAATAAATTATAAGTGGAAAGGGCCTTATAGGTAATCTAAATCAAACTCTCCGTGTCAAAAAAAACTGAGTGCAGAGAGGGGAAATGATTTTCTGAGTTGGCGAAAAGGCCCAAAGTTGAACAAATCAAGTATCCTGGTCCAGAACTGTTTCCAGTACATCCCGCAGCCTCCACTATCCTTTCATTTTGGTTATTATGTCAAAAAGAAAAATTACATCAAAGGAAGTATCTTGATCATATAGTTAGTTTCCTTTCTTTTCTGTGTAACAGGGGTGTTGTGACCTTGTTTTTTTAAAAAAATGAAAGCTCTCTTCTCATTATAATGTTACTCTGCTAGTGAATGTTGTGAAAATATAATTAGTAAAACACTAAGTGTTGAGATTCTTCTATCATATTTGAAGTAAATTTTATTAAATGAAATATTTATAATCCATCCAAATAGATATATGGGTTTCTTTTTAATATGAAACATTTAAGGGATCTCAAAAAGCCTTCAAAAACTTGACTTTGTATTTGTATTTGGACTGAATTTGTTATTGAGTGTTTGTTGTTGTTGTTGTTGTTGGTGGTGGTGGTGGTTAATTTAAAACTACTCTATGGAAGAGGGTTGAGCAAAAATACCATAGAGCACTAACCTGGATTATTTACTAAAAACAAGAATTTGGGGATCTGAAAAAGAGGAGACTAACTGAAACAAAGCTACCATTAAAAACTGTACAGTCAGCTAAGAGTGGGAACCACTACCATATTGAATCTGTGACCTTGGACTCCAACCAATTATGAGGACCTAGGGCAGCCAGTGAACAAAGCAATTACAATGGGAGTCAAACTATTAAGGAGCCAAGAGTTCAGTAGCTTTATGTCCCTGCCAAGTTATCCCTAGAACACTATATAATAGGAATTGAATAATATTAGCATTCCCACATAGTAGTTTAAAGCAAGTTCTAGTGTATTCTAATCCAAGCAGATTTTTCATTTTGATGACTAGGGGAGTGGTTATTTTATTTTTACATGTACTTTTACAAACATTTAAATTGAAATAACCAGTAGCATAAAATTGCCAGTGATTTAGCTGGCTATGAACTTGTAACCAAATACACTTGGAAGCTTTCTCTCTCTCTCTCTAGCTCTCAGGTACATTTCACTGCATGACAGCATTTCATGCTAGGCAAAGCTCATACAGGAGATGAAAAGGCATGAAGCATAACAGACATCACAAAGCCAGTACAATTCTTGTTTATAAAGAAAAACAAGGAATGTAAGCTAAGTGGAAAGGTGCCAGTTGAAAGATATTTTAAATGCCTTCGAGTTAAAACCATCAGGGATCAGAAAGCAGAAGGCAAATTCTAGAGGCTAGTACACCAAGGGAAGAGGCTGATGAATTGCCTTGTGCACATTTTAATTAAACTATCATCTTGAGATTTTTTTGTGTGTATTGATTTGCACAGTACTTAAAAAAGCTTCTTTCCCCCCTACCTCCCTCCCTTGAATGTTAAAGCTTTGTGCCTTCAGCTTAACTCTATGAAAAGAAATTACTCATCTTTGGAATTGTTATGGAGAGAGGAAAAAAAAAAAAAAAAACAAATGGGTGGACATGTTCTCTTCTCCTTTTCAATATGTTTAAATTTCAACTGTTCATATAATTATGCTGGCATGTATTTCTTCCTGGCTCTAGTCATGCAGAAAAATTTTAAACATGAGAAATTGGACAACTCTAATGTGGTGTAAAATCTACTTACGCATTGTATTTCTTTCAATATTCGTTACCAATAGTATGCACATTGTTAAAATTAAAAGAAAATGTTAGTTTTATGCCCTAGTGCATTTATGTGATACACATAGCTGCCAAATATTTTATTAATGTTGAAAAGAAGAAGTTTGAAAATAATAGAAATGTTAGAAACAGGGTTGACTTTAGCAGAGGTGACAGTGACAACCATTTAATAGTAATCACCACTTACATGGCACCAATTATGAGAGTACTTAACCAACAATATTTCGTTACCTAACATGCTTGCAAGCTATTCTTAGTTATTCTGTGCCCAGGAGTAAACTGAGGCATAAGTTTAAGTGTTGTTCTGAGGGACATTGGGAAAGTCATATAGAGTGAAATAAAAGCCGTAGGATGCTGAATTGCCATGTCAAAATGTGAAGCATCATATTTGTAGGTACATTTCCCTGTCCATCTATTCTGAGTAAATTCAACATTTGTGTCTCCAAATTTCTTCTCTCTTCCCTACCTTCAACCATGCTCACCAGCCCCCACAACACAAAGAACAAATGGGATGAAGAATATTATGCACTACAGTCTAGGATTGGTTATAACTATTACCTCTCTCTGAAATATCAGTTGCATAAACATATCTCTGCAGGTTATGTAAGAATAGCTAGACAGCCGGGCATGGTGGCACACATTTGTAATCTGAGTGACTTGGAAGGCTGAGGCAGGAGGATCATGAGTTCGAGGCCAGAGGCAGCTTGTGGGACTTAGTGAGATTCTGGCTAAAAATAAAAATGTAAAGGGGTCCACAGAGCACTTGCCTAACATGTGTGAGGCCTTGGTTTAAACCACTAGTACTGCCAAAAAAAAAAAAAGGCAATAGCAAGATGGTGTGATGAAGTATATCAAAAATTCTATGATGTGAATGTAGATGTCCTTCTTCATCAGTGACTGGTTAGATTTTTCACCCAATTATCTGTCTGTCTGTCTCTCCAGATAGGGGCTTGTCCTTGTCAGTAGTGGCGTTGGGAAGACTACCTACCATGTAACTTTCAGGGTTCTTTTCCTGGACTGCACCCCTGTGGCAGACTGGATTGATGCTGACATAGCGTTCCTATCTCTCTGTTCAAGAGTGAGCCCAAGCTCTTCACCTAACTTTCACAAGCAGTCCAGATTGGAAACGATCCAAGCAGGCTCTTAACCTTAGCACTCACTCTGGAGTAGGACAGGCTGTGCTGACTGTGTCAGCCCAGGTCTTTAAGTCTGTTCCAGGATGGCCTGCTACTGGGGGTGTTGGAGAAGAGGTGGTAAGGTAGCTTATGTTTTGTATCAAACGGATGGTCTCCGTGTAAGAAATGTTAGCATTCTAATTTATTTACTCGCCCTGTTCCTCCAAAAGGTCCGAACTTTGAAAGAGCAACATCTTCCAAATTTGAAGTAATCTCTCCCTAGCAATAAACTGAGAATTGTTTTTGTTATTCACTTTTGGTCTATAAGCCACTTTCAACACACCACTCAAGGCTTTTCTTCATTCAACAGTGGACTTCTGTACACTAGTTCTGAACCTTTGCTGGGTCATAGACTTCTCTGAGAATGAAGCCCATGAAGCCCCAGAGAACCATGCATGTGTGCACATATGTGTACACACACACACACACACACACACACACACACACACAATTTTGCTTGCAGCCTTTGGGTCCTTCCATGGGACCTCTTAATAATTAAACTCAAAAACAAATGAACAAAAGCAAGGAACACTAACAAGACAAAAGAAACCTCCTAGTCTAATAAGTTTGGTAGAAATATGTTAATTAACCTTAAAAAAAGACCATAATCAGTATTCCTCCTTTTGTTGGTGGTTGAATTTTAAATTAATTGAATTTTTAAAATGGCAACAGATGGCTCTCATTTTATTAGATTTTAAATTCATAAAAATTATGAGCCATACCTTTTGGCTTGTTCTGGATGGTGTAGTCAGGGCCACCCACGGTCCTGAGTGTTCTGCCCACTGCACAACTCCAGGGGGTGCCATGCACATAGCACTGTGACTGGCACTCTCAGAGTCAGGCAGCCCTGAAGCTCTCAGCAATGCCTGACACATTATGGATATTAAATGGGTTGATACACCAAAATGGCATCACCCAGCAGCACACCAATATTAGCAAAATGCTATTTCAGTCATATAAATCTGATCTGGTTATAATTATTCTCTTCTGAATGGTGATTTTCTTCTTTATGTTTATCTCTCTGTGTTAAAATATATATACAATATATGTCTAAGTAGCCATTAGACCTTAAGCAATATCACTATTCCACACAAACTTTTCTTCTTTGGTGAGCTTTTTGCTAATAAGGATCTTGTACACTGCCTTTACATGATTTGTGACCACCTTAGTTAGAGTCCTGCTTTGTGAAATGTCTAATTATCTGCATATCTGGCTATTAATTTGTTTATCTGTCCCCTATCTATAGAAATTTTAAATGGTGTAATAACTTTAAGAACAGTGACACTAATGTAGTATTAGATTAAAAGAATGGTACTTTATATGGGCGTAAATGCAATTTAGAGGCACTTAGAGGAAGCCCTATACTTAGCATGCTTCTTGGCCAGAGAAGACAGGTTGATCCCACTCATTTTGGGATTGCTAATTTGCTGTTAATTAGGAAGATTGGTTCTGTTCTGTGATGCATAGGCGCAACCCTAAATGCATTTTTCTGGTTTCTGGGGCATTTTACTAGTTGTCATTGTAGTTGCAAACAAGTGTAACTGAACATCACAGTGCCTCACAAAATATGAGTGCTTTCTGGCTTCTAAAAAGCAAATATCAACATTCTTAAATTTTTATTTTATATTATAAATCTCAGGCTGGTATTATGTTAAACAAACTTCTACTTTATTTGGTTTCATGTTTTTAAAATTAAAACACAAAAGCTGTGCCCCGATTTGAATTTTCAGTGAAAGAAATGTTTTTGTAGCAAGAATTCTTTGTTATCTTTTCTGGAAGTGTCAGTCCCAGGTAGAGTGAGTCTATCGAGGTTGTGCTGTTCTGTACAGAGCAACATTTATTTTCAAGCATTAACTGTTTGTTTATCTTCCTTGTGATATATTGAGTTTGCTGCGATAAGCCTTTTTTCCTTTTCTCTTCTCTTGGCTGATGACAAATTTTAATCATTTGACTGTCCTTCATGACAATTACTTTAACTAAGATGAGTTATATTCTCTTTATTGGAATGAAGTGGGGGAATCTATCAAAACTAGTGAAAGGAAAATTCCTAGAAATGTTTTTAAACATAGTTATTAAGAACAGGCTGAATCAATACCAAAACAAATGTGGAGACTGGAGAGTGTGAAGGAAGCCACTTACCCACCGCAATTGTGATGCCCAGCATTGCCAGGCAGATAACTCAGGAAACTTCTGAACCACATAATTTATTTCAGAGAATAAAAGCAATTATTATTTTAGATAATGAAAGCAATACCACACCCACAAAGAAGGGTCTAACTTCTCTTATATACCTCACTTGTCATATAGTGGAACAGATGAACCTACCTATGCTTGCGCTTACAGAATGGCGTGCATGTATGGAGTGAACATGCAGAAAGATGTGCGTGCATGGGATGAACCAATGTGAATGCTGTAAATGTTTACATTACAAGTCAGTGGCCTCATCCACAATTACATTCTATGTCTTTCACCTTTTTTAACAACCTTAATATTTTAGCAAATCTTTCATGATTTCTCCATTTTATGACTCCAGGAATAAGTTGAAAACTATTTTGATGAGCTACTTTTAAATGTTCTAAACATAACCACAGAACCAAATAAATAAAACTGCTAGACACAGAGGGGGCTGGGATTTAGCTCAGTTGGTAGAGCATTGCGCTGTAGTCTCTGAGGTCCTGAGTTCAATTCCCAGCACCGCAAAAATGGGAGAAGGACCTGGCAACCCACTCCTGAAACAATCCTGAAAGAATCAGCCTTCAAAACCCCTATGAATAGCAGAGAAGCACTGACAGAGCACCAGGCATGGCACAGTGTCCAGGAGTGTTTGTTCTGTTGTATGTAGGGTGACTGAGTAGGATCCGAATCAGTGGTACCTAACAACAACATCAGCCCTCCATGCAGTTGAGGGAGAACAGAGATGAAAATGAGGGAAAAAGTTGCACACTCTAGTAAGCTCATACTCCCTACCCTGCAGGTAAGAACCGACTGCTACCACCAGAGACATTTCTTGCTCTTTGGAAGGGGGCTGCACCTGTCTCTGTCTGCTTCCTCCATCTCCTTCCCTATCCCATTAAGTCACTACAGTGAATTCTAACTGCCAAAAAGAATGAGACTTGTGTGGGAAAAATATCTTTAAGCTGAGAGGTTTCTTTATCTTTTTCTTTTGCATTGGTATGAATAGTTGACTGTGAGCAGTTTGTCAGGTGATAAATATTTTTAGTTCGAGGTCCTGGAGAGACATTGGCAAACCAGACTCATAACTCCTGAGCTCCTGAAGCCTCTAGTCTGTTGGAGAAAACAGACAAGTGATATAATTAGGTGTTATTTGTTCTTAATCATTAATAATATTTATAATGAAATAACCTATAATCAATCAGGCATGAGCTGTGAATTATTTTCCCTTTCTTTTCTTCCTTCCTTCCTTCCTCTTTTTCTACCTTTCTCTCCTCCTCTTCTACTTCCTCCTCCCCTTTCTTCTTCTTTCTACCCCAACCCTTCCATCCTTCTTTCTTTCCATCTCTCTTTAAAGCAGTGCCATTCATTTTCCAAGAGCTTTCTGGGGTTAATATTGTTGTCCTAGGCCAGGTAAAACGGAGGAGTTGATCCACAGTGGGAAGATGAAGATAATATTTTGAGTTAGTGCTAAGCCAAGAATAACAATACTGTCTTTAAATCATACCTTTCACTTAAAAATAAGTACTCATGTTGACTTAACTGCTACTCAGAACAGAAGAGTCTCCTCAAAAAAGGGACATATCTTGTTGAATATTCATTTACATAAAAGAGTAGATAACAAAGGGTATGGGCTGGGATTTAGCTCAGTTGGTAGAGCTGCAGTCTCTGAGGTCCCGAGTTCATTTCCCAGCACCACAAAAATGGGAGAAGGACCTGGCAATCCACTCCCAAGGCAATCCCGAAACAGTCAGACATTGAAAACCCTATGAGGGTCGCTATGAGTCGGATACCGACTTGATGGCACCTAACAACAACAACAACAACAACAACAACAACAAAGGGTATAGAACACACCTGGCATTACCTAGAAGAATCTTGGCATTACCTGGATGGATTATACTAAGTGTTCCTCAGAAGAGTCTTTTCAGATTAGGGTCTTAACTTTTTAAATCTCCACTTATACAAAATGGTTAGTTAGCAGGGGGTCCATAACCTTTTGGGCATTATCTAGAAGAATTTGTGGTAGCATATTGATTTGCATGCACATACAGGTAGTACTTCATGCTTTTTCTTAAGTCACTTATACAAGGGCACCAAGATACAGTAGAAGGGAAACATTTTGGAACAAGGAGATTCTGAATTTTCATTTAGACTCACTATTAACTATCTGTTTGGTTCGAAACTTGGAGCCTCGGTTTTCTCATCTGTCAAACTGAGATAATGCTCTGGATTCAGACTATTATTAATAGAGAACTATAGCACATGGTAGAACATCCAAAAAGTAACCCTGGCGACTATTCTTTTAAATTGTTGTTATCATATTTTCCATTCTCCTTTTTATTCCTGGAAAAACCTTGTGCATTTTTCTGCATATAATGAGAGATTAATAAATGTCATTATTTAACAGGTGGCCCAGGAATGAATTTCAGGAATTTCTTATTCCTTTTTACAGTGGTTTCTCACACTGTTAGGTGTGGTTTTTATTTTTCACAGGATTTTTAATGCCTTTAACAGCGGAGTATTTTTACAGAGTCTTTCACAAAATAAAGACAAAGAAATGTCTTTAGAAATTTGAGAGCTTCCAGGCTTGTGCATGAGAGTACTGAGTGTCATGGCGAAATGGTCAGGAAAACCAGAAATTCTGGCCAGCTCTAAGTATTTTTTCCCATAATATATTTTTTTCTTCCTCTAAGCCTTTGTTCAGCTATGTTACTTATCAAACATTTAAAATTAAATACCTACCTTTAATACACATACCATGGAAGGGCAAACAGGTGATAGGGCTTCTACTCAGAAAAAAAAAAATGACTTATTACAGGCATTCTGCCACTTGTAAAAAAAAAAGGGGGTGGGAGGACAGGCATTATTTTCAGAGATTTAAGTTAACATAACATCTCTGAGCATCTTCTTGGCACTCCCACTGTAGTCCATTGTTGTATGAAAATACGTGGTCCATGTCCCTTCTTCCATTTCCCTGCCATAGTTCTTAGTGATTTTTTAAAAAGGAAAAAGGTGGTGTTAGCATCAAGATACTGTAAGAAAAGCAACTCATCTGACAAGCCTGTTCTGGGCTCCTGAAATGATAGAGACATTTCTTCTCAAAGATTTATAACATCTGGGGCTGGGGATATAGCTCTAATGGTAGAACATTTGCTTAGCATGTATGAGGCCCTGGGTTTGATCCCCAGCACTGGGAAAAAAAAAGTATGAAAGTTACAACAAATGATATACAGGTGTTATTTTGTTCTAATCCCATCTTGTGTGTTCCTTCTTCCCGTTCTTGCCACCTTTCTACCTTCTCTACTTTGCTCCTTCCATCTGTTGAGACAATTCCACATGCTCCCTCATGCCACTCGTTTTCTGTGCCTCTGGTTTCCTTGTTCCTTGCATCAGACCCCCTTATCCAGCCCTCTCATCTTTAGGGGGATGGTCTCGCCACAGGATTGGCAGGCCTTGCAAATCTTTGAGCTGCTGTAATAAAATCTCAAGTTCCTGAGATTTACAAGGTCAGATGCATGTAGAAGAGGAAACACCTACAGTTCATGAAATTGTAAAGAATGCCAAGCACATAGATAGGAAGAAAAGATGACCAAATCCCTGGCAGTTCATATTTTTGCCAACCTGGTTTGTGTTTCATTTATCATCCAGGTATTGCAGGTATTCAAATGGCCAATTCAGATGCTTTTTTTGAGCTCTTGAGATATCAGTTTACATAATTAATAGCAATATACCAGCAGGTGACTGTAATGTGATTATAAAGTACAGTCCTGGCTGTTGGGGTGCATTGAATACTTTTAAAAGAAATATGTGGAGTGTGTGTATGCATGCAATGTGTTTAAATTAATGCAGTCTTTCCAATCAGCCAGAAAGAGAGAAAGGATGTAAATTGCTAGCATGTGTTGTTCAAAATGCAAAAGTAGGAAAGCAATATTGATCTGTGCTTTGGATGTTTATTTACATCAGTTGCACAGTGTTAAGATGTCTGGCCATAATTATCAAGACCTGCCCACCTGTCAAACCGCAATTGGGTTATTTCCCCATTGTCTTGAAGCAGTAAATCTTCAGGTCTGGATAGGCATGAGACAAATGGAGAAAGGCTACTTTCCCAGAACATGTAATTCATTATGGAAAACAGGTGCCTACCGAAGATTTTTGCTTTAATGCAGACATATTTTATTATTCATAAAATATTAATGTGAGTAGTCACTACCAGAGTTGTGTGGGTTGTTTTCATGTAAAATTTTCTGTTTTAATGTGAGGAGAGAAAGTGTAAGGATTCTCTAAACCTTGCATTTTGCAAAAAGGTAAAAAACCATTCCATAAATAGTTTCATTCCCTTGCTCTCCCAAAATAGGTTCAAACGACCCTGGCTCCCACTTACATAATCTGCGAAAATAAGTGTGCTTTAATGTATGCGGTGAGTGTTCAGTCCAGGGACAGACTTGTAGTAGGGACAGAGTGACCTTTCAAGAAAAAAAGAATGAAATGAAATATACTTTCATTTTCCAGAAATATGCATGCAAGTAAAAATTTGACAGCCTGGAAGAACATAAGCAAATATATCTTTTTATTTGAAGATAAAAAGAAGCAGGGCTGGATAGGAAAGGGAAAAAACCTGTGAAAAAACGGATGATGCAGTTTTTACGAATAAGCAGCTTAATGTATCTTGGCACCCACAGTAAGCCTTGTAGGAGCTCAAAGTGCCTCAGGCAATCTGTGAGCAGAATAGCAATTTTATTACTTTGTCATTAAACCAATTTCACAGCAGTATTGTTTGTTAATGAGCAGCGGCAAACGAGCGAAGATGTCACACACTGGAATAGCAGAGAGATTTGTGACCCAAGCTCACAGCACTAAGATGGAAAGACCACAGCTATAAAAAAGGAAATACTTTGGGATGAAATGCAAAGTCTATACAGCAGGGCTTGTGTTTATGAGCTACCATTTTGCTAAGAGCTGCGAGAGAAATAAAGGTCTGGAAATATGCAGTTAAAACAGGGCCTATAAAATTAAAACCAAATTAAAGTATAGCAGAGGATTACTGCACAGAGTGTACTTGACAAAATATATTTTAAGTGATGAGGTGAAATCTAAATCAGTTTTGTTTGAATTTGGTTGGTATTTATGAAATTCAATAAAAAATGAAAAAAAAAATCCAAACAAAGCAGCTGCCTCACCCTTCTGTGGTCTCTGAGCCATAAACATGCATCACTTTGAGGAAATTCAACTTGCCAATCCTTAAATAATTAGCAACTTTTCTATTCACAAGGTGCACCCCTCTGTCTCCCACAAGCCTTCTCGGCTGCTTTCTGTCTTTGGGAGGATGTTGCTCGTGTGTAGTAAACACTCAGGTGGAACCCTGATCTGCCGGAGGCCCATGAGTCAAGTGCCCTTAGCACTGCTGGAACTGAGCTCATCTTTTGATGGCATTTTCTCGTTCTTTCCGCCTTTTTTGCTTCCCTTTGTATTTTGTTCTTTCTTTCTTTTTTATTTTATTTTTATTTGAGCCACGACTGCTCTTACAAAGAACTTGGGAGACAGCCTTGAGGGATGCAAGAAACAGTGCCAGACAGGCACATTACTGCGTCCCTGCAAGCTGCTCATGGCCTCTGACTGTGTTGACACGCAGGGAAAAGTGGTTGATGCCACCCACCCTGGCATCAGACTCACCGACTCCACAAGGAAGAAGAGGGTCAAGGCAGGAGCCTGGGAGGCAATCCGGGTTGATGATCAACCCATCATTGTATCTTCATTTGCAAAAGAGATTTTTAAAGGTACTTTCAGTTGCCAGACTTGCTACCAGGCCACCCCACTTTCTTGTCTGGGAACCCCAGCCATCTAGGATTGAGACTTATCCAACTTATTGATGCTGAAGCGTCCAAAATAGTGCAGGTGCTTCCTCAACAGGAAGGTTCCCGCAGCAACACTGCCCTGAGCCCAAGACTGGTCATGGTCAAGTTTGGTGCCTCAGCTGGATTATGTTTGTGACCAGTCCAAGTAGGTAACCGTCACAACCTCTAAGAAGGACCATACCCCAGTTCTTCCTGGCCGTCTTCATAATCTGTTCTGAAGGGCGCTGTGTATTTCATATTTTCTTCTCATTACTTGCAGCTTGGATTATTAAGGTATTTATTAATTTTTTCATTTGGTCCTATTCTACCATTTGCTTTCTTTTCTGACAATTATTAAGGAATTTTTTGGACTCTGAAAGAAACGCTCACGCCAGTGATCCCAGCAGTGCGCGCAGTGGTGGGAGTTCAGCTTTAAGACTGTTTTCTGCCTGACAGGGCAGGACCCCCAGACAAATCACTGGCTGGCTCTGTGGTAGTTGGCAGGCATTCAAGACTGGTCTTGTGCCAGGAGTATTACTAGATAGCCAGACAGATCAATTCACTTTTACATTCCCGCCATTATTTATAGCCCCACTGTATATCTACTCTTGCTTATGAAGTAATGATTAGCAAATACAGTACACATAAAACACAGGCATTTGTTCTGGAAAGGGCTTTCTCCTGCTGATATTGCAGATAGTTTCACAGGTCACAGAACCTTAAAAAGGATTTAAAGGGCATGTCTTGTGTAGCATTTGTTCCTTTGAAAATGATGCTCCTTTCCCATTTTTAAGTAATTGAGGAGGATAGAAAGGTTTCTCATTGCCTGTGTTGCATGAATTCTCTGCAGACCCATTTCCCATAGCCAGACCTGTACAGAGGGAGGTTACATGATATGGCTTGCTATGTACAATGACTGTCTTGTGCTCTCCTCTTTTTTTTCCGGTACTAACGAGTTGATCTCAGGGCCTCATCCATGCTTAGACAAGTGATCCATCACTGAGCTACACCACTCATTCCTTTTTTATTTTATTTTATTTTTTACTTTGGCACAGGATCTTGAGAAGTTACTCAGGCTACCTCTGGCCTTGAACTTGAGATCCTCCTGCCTCAGCCTCCCGAGATGCTAGGATTAGAGGTGTGCACCATGGCGCCCTGCTTCCCGCATGAGTGTGTCAAGTTGGACAAAAGCACTGCTGCCTGCATTTACGGAAGGGAATTGGGGTAGGATTTTCTCTGTGCCGGGGGAAACTGACAGGAAGGACTCAGTGGAGAAAGACTTTGCCTCCCAGTGCAGTTTGTGTCTTATCTTCTTTGCCCCCCGAGTGCATGGTCTATATCAACATGCTTCCTAGACACCCTAAGGAATCTCAACTGGGGGTGACCTACCAGTTTTAAGAAGTGTTCATTCAGTTAAGCGTTCACGCTTTGGAGAGCATCATATAGCTTGGATTGTGGTTCATGGGTGAGGATGGCTTGACTTGTCCTGAAGGATATACGGGGGGCCATCAATCAGTTAGTGGGAAGCCTGCATTCTGTAGCCTGGCATCAAACCCACACATTGACTAAGTCATGTTTTCCTGGCAGAATGAACATGGATGGTGAGGAAACAACAAAACCCACTAGAATGGGATGATGTCATCAGAAAGAATGAGGGAAAGGGGTCCAGAACATGAAACATCAGGCTTGTTGGCCAACTGCTGTACCTTCATTACGTCACACTTGATTGATTGCACAGTGGTGACAATTACAAGTACCTTCTGTGCCCTCCAGCAGGGGAGCACACTCTGTATCGCATTAGCAGTGTGTTTTCCTTCTGTGGTATCAGACAAAATTGTGACATATTTTTTGCTCAGGAGATTGACAATTCGCAAGAATAAATACTGCTTGGGGGCATGTCCTTTTTTGCTGCTCATTTCTAGAGGACTTTCATAATTTCAAGTTACATTGAGAACTCATTTCAGGAGACTTTCTTTTAAACTATTTAAAACACTGTATCCACGATTTCAATTACTGTATGATCACTAAGCATTTGCTTTGGAACAAAAAGTCTACTTTCTCAAAATATCTTGCATGAATCCCAGCGGCTCAGGAGGCGGAGGCAGGAGGATCGCAAGTTTGAGACCAGAGGTAGTCTGTGTAACTTAGCGAAACCCTGTCTCAAAAAGTGAAAAAATGGGCTGGGGGTGCAGCTCAGTGATCCAGTACTTGCAGAGCATGCAAGCACGAGCCCTTGGGTTCAACCCCCAGTACCGTTAAAAAAAAAAAATGGATCTCAGGAGTTAAAATATTGTTGTTGTTGTTAGATGCTGCTGAGTTGGGTCTGAATCATAGCAACTCTTGTAGGGTTTTCAGTGGCTGATTATTTTGGGATTGCTTTGGGAGTGGATTGCCATGTCCTTCTCCCATTTTTGCACTGCTGGGGATCGAACCTGGGTCCTCAAGAGAGCACAGAGCAGTGCTCTACCAACTGAGCTAAACCCCAGCCCCCAAAATATAGAAGATGTGGGAAAAAAAAAACCTTTTTGATTCTTTAATGAAATAACTCCCTATCACACCGTATACTTTATACTTTGAGCCCTTTACAGTTTGGGGGGCACTTTTCTATATGTTGTCTCATTTAATTCTCTCATCAGCCCTGTGAAATAAAACAAGATTTAAGTTTTTATTCCTTTTTCCCAGTACCAATTCCCAGTACGAATCCAGTACCTTTCCATAAATGAAGAAATACAGGCTCTTCCAGGTTTAGGGGCTTTGCTGTGGCAAAGCTTGTAAGTGCCCGGCCAGGCCTAACCCTTTATAGTCTGACTTTGAACCTATGCTCTCCCCTCTGCTGCTTCACATTCCTTCCCACGTGTGCCATTATCCCGAGAAAAAAAGCTCAATTCAATGCTTTAAGACAGTAGAGGCAAACTTGCCAAATGAAGATGGTATTCTTCATGCAAAGTGTCCTTTAAGCATATTCACTTCCATTTCAGTCCACATCAGTGGTCATGAAACTCTTCAGACACCCTGGGAATATCTCTCCATAGCTGACCTCCGAGGCAGGGATTCCCCACAACTAAGACCTCACTCTTAAGGGCAAACTGAATCAATTTTTATATTCTCATTTTGCTTTCTTTGGTTTCTCTACAGCTGTTTTTCTCCATGCTTTCCAATCAGCACCGGAGTCTTTGTTTCTTATTGTTTTAGTGTTGACTCTCTAACGGTACTTTGCTTGGCAGGAACACTCAAATATCATTTTTCCCAACAATGCTGAGAGGGCACCTGACAGCACTTTCCATGTCACGTTGTAAGGGTGGAGTTATATGCTAAGTTGTCCTGAGACATGACCTATGGGATCCACCCAAAAGAAAGGGGCGTGCTGTGAGTGAACCAAAGCTGGAAAATGACAAAGATAATGAGGCAGAAAGCAAGAGACCAAGAACTTTGTTGGTGCTTTTCTTTGAAAATGATATAAGGACCAATTTCTTGACATTATAACAAACCATATAAAATAGCATATAGTATCATGAAAACTGAATCTGGCTGTGGCTAATGACTTCTGATTCAAGTTGGGGGGCTTCTCTCTTGAATGGAATGTAGTTTTGCCCTTCACCTTCTTTTGGAACTTATCATTTCTCATTGTCTTTTGCATGGTGTTGCTGTTTTCCTCCCCCTTCTCCTCCTCCTCCTCGTCCTTCTCCTCCTTCCCTTCCTTCTTCTTCTTTTTTTTATAGTCCAACCTGGCCTTGAGTTCATGATCCTTCTGCCTCAGCCTCTTGAGGGCTGGCTTCCATGTTTCTTCTGGTCCTGTGATGGACAGATTCCATTGGGCTACATAGACTTCTACTCAACCAGATGTATTTCCAGGCATCACAGGGCACCCTTCCTTGTTGATACCTAAAACATGGGTAAACATCTCATCAAAAACTTACCCAAGATGCTTCGGTAGGATAATTCTACAGGGGCTGCATCACAGAGAGCTTTACATACCATTTTTGGTTAGCAAATAGAGAATTTACTAGACAGCTTTTGCTCTTCAGGGTTGAAAATGAACAGAGGTTTTTTCCCTCACCTTTCTGAATCTTCTGAGACATATTTATACCATAGAAGCCAAAACCTTCTGTTACTGGCCAGCCCTCAGTGTTGCTGAATTCAGAACTCACTCCCACGCCTGTCAAATGGCTCAGTTCCGCCCTGGAGAAAGGAGGTCAAACATACTCCACACCACTCTCATAATACTTCTCTTTTTTCAGAATACGGACTTAACTTTTAAAATTATTGTACGCCAGAACACAGGTGATTAAAAGACTACACCTTAAATACTGAGTCAGGATTGTGTTTCTACTTTCTTCACCTGTTGAAAATGCAGAATAAGTGACTATTGTCTGCCAAACTGAGTATGGAGGTCTGTTTTCACACATTTGTGGTCCATATTTAGAATCATCACCCCACACGTGCTCACAGTAAAGGTGTTTTAGCAGACCTATTTTTATTAGTCAGCAAAGTAAGTTCTGCCTCATTCCCTCCCTCACACTACTAAGGTTTCTGAGAAAAATAAAAGGTAGTAACTGAAGAGACATTTAGTTTGCTAAGTATTTCTAAGAGTTTCATCTCCTGCCTCTTTCTTTTTCCAGCACCAATACCTATGCTCCAAACACTAAAGGTTTTCACTTCCTTTGTCCTTGACTTCAAGGAACAATGAATAGGATCTTATTCTTATATGCCTAAATATTTAGATATTTGCCTAAATATATATTTAGATATATGCCTAAGTATTTAGATAAATACTCTAGAGTTGTGAATAAAGCTCCACCTATTGTATTTATGCTAACTGCCAGTGTATGGCAGTGTATGGATTTATGCCAGTGCATGGAGAAAAAGATACCCTGACAGACAAAGCCTAACAAAATAGGTTAAAATTCAAATTTTCTCACTTATTACTTCGTTCCAGTGACATTCCAGTAGTGGGTCATTGCAGATAAGATACTAAATGCAAGTTAATGCCACAAATAACATTTTGAAGCCCACACTCCAATGTTTAAGTGATAGCAGAAATGAATGCTATGATTGAATCATTAAATACATAACCTGGCCACTAATCGGAATTCTTTTAGTAATAGTGAAGATTTTTCTACTTACTCTTGCCAAAATTTTTTAAGTCATTAAAGTTGATAATTTCCTACATATACCAACTATTTGGCTAAATATTGCATGTTTACAATAAATTTATGAGATAGGTATCTTCAATCTATGGATAAGAAACAGTGAATCAGAGAGCTCACACAGCTGAGACATTGCACAACAGGATTCTTATCTCTCCTAACTTCAATCCAGTACCTTTTCTACTAAGCACAGAAACCAAGAGTACTTGTCTTATCCATGCATTTGCTTAGGTAGTTCCCACTATTGGATATATCTTCCCTCCTTCTATCCTTCCTATTTCTACCTAGCAGAAGCTTTCAAGGAGGGGTCAATGCCATCCTTCCTCCTGCCTGCCTCACCCATGTTATTTCTCTCCTTTCTACACACACAAAGCCACTCATGTGACATTGAACTCTATCATTTTGTAACTGCTAAACTCTAAGCTCTCTAAGACCAAAACTGAATCTTCTTTGTCTGTGTGTGTTTTGGAGTATCTGGAGAATTGTAAGCACTGAAAATTTATTTGCAGAATGACTCAAATATGTTTCCTTGGAATTCTAAGGTGATGTTCTGATACTTTACAGAACAAATTGGCCTTCACATTTCATCCTATGGTCAATTCTTCGAAGTTGATCTTATAATATATTCTCATTTAACAGCTGAGCAGATTAAGACACAGAAAGGTTAAAGAACTTGTCTAAAACCATACAATAAATAAGTGGCATAGCCAGGGTTCAAACCTGGGTACCACAACCTATGCTTTTTCCATTAAAATGTGCTGCCCCTCTCATCAAATACAACTTACCACCTTCATGGATAGGTTAGTCTATCTTATTTTTCCAGTTGAATATGGAGATCCTTGTTGTTGTTAGGTGCCATCTAGTCAGTGTCTGACTCATAGCGACCCTATGTACAACAAGCAAAACACTATTGTCAGTGCTTCTTTGTTATTCATAGGGTTTTCAATGGCTGATTGTTTTTTGGGAATGGACTGCCAGGTCCTTCTCCCAAACCTACAGCACCTGGTGTTCCCAGGCATTCTCCCATCCAAGTACTAACCAGGCCTACACTGCTTGGCTTCTGAGATCTGATGGGATTGGATGCCACAGTGGTATGGCTGCAGGCTTAGAAATCCTTAGACCATGAAATTAATGCCAAAATTACTGACTTTTCTCACTTTGTCAGTGTGGCCTTTCACACAAAGTTTTCTTTTATGTGCTTCCCTATAAAGACCTCAGTATAATGCCAAGTAGGCAACAGACACTGAATATAGATTTGTTCAAATGAATCAAATACTGTGCCTTCTAGAATTTCTATGAGCAATCAAAGATGATGAGAGAAGAAATGAATCAGGAAAATCAGAAGATTATATGAAGGGAGCCCATACCATGCAGACAATGGAAATTGGGCTCATAGGCAGGGTAGCAATTGGGGAGGCAAGAAGCGGTTGTCATTCTGAAATTCTTCCTCCTGGTGAAGAAATCTTGGTCGTGTTTATGGCATGGGCCTCTCACCATTGTGTTAACTTGTTTCAAATGTTCTCTGCTTCCTTCTTTCCTTGACCTGAAACCCTTTTAGGTTATCTTTGGTATGATGATGAGTTGTTGCCCCAGGTGACATTTTACCCAGGTGTTTCCCTAGAGTATGATTGGAGATAAAAATCTGTTGAGGATTTCCTTTGTGGGAAAAGTCAAGGAGCTTGAACTTTTAGGACAGAGTTATGCTCTGAACTTGAGGATCCTGATGGACAGGCTGAATAAACAAAGATAATTCAAATTTTAAAAGCCCTGTACACCGTGAGATTGATGAATGGTAAAAACTAGCTTGTACCTCTTGTATGGGGCTCAGAGTGAAGGCTTACTTTGTTTTCCCTTCACCAGCATGGCCAGATTCCATGCTGATCTCTCTTGATTTTAAAGAATCTGAAAATGCTAAGTACTCTAGAATTATATGCCCATTCTGTGCTTTTTCTGTATTTTGCTTTAGAATAGGCTGTCTTATGACTTTAGATAAGTAAGACGCTCTGGTCTAGAACTTTCCTGGAAATGAAGTAATTACCAAGTCTCCATCTTATGTTGTTGGTCTAAACAATGGTTCCATTTTCCTGTCTCACTGGGAAACATCAGATAAAGAAACTAAGCTACTTTGTTCTCAGGCTGTTGTCTGATTCCCAGTAGGTCTTTCAGTTGCAGACATCTCCAAAGAAGACAGGAAAACAACCCTAACTATTCCCTATTGCCTAGCCCTCAGTCTGTGTGTGTGCGTGCCTCTGTGTGGGTGAATGTGTGTGTGCCTCTGTGTGCCCATGTGTGTGCCCTTCTGCACTGCCTTTGCCACTTACTGTGTGAACTTTGACATGTTATTGGATTTTGTTCAATCTTGGTTTCCTCAACCAGAAAATGGGAATGGTGATTTTACCCACTCCCTGGGAATTTTGTGAGAATTCAATAAGCAAATTCATGAAGACCCTCAGTTTAGTGCCTAGTCCCAAAAAAGCCAATGATAATAATATGAATGAAGATAAATTAATTAACTATGAATCCCAAAGGTTTCACTAAGCCCTTTGTTTTTTTCTAAGTCACAGTTGGAGGGACTGTTGTTTAGAGGAGTGCTAACCCAATACAGTTGGGATGGTCATCCATGCCAGCTTTTCTGTGGTACTAACGTCACATGTTTTGCTTTACTGCCTCCAATGCATAGTGATACTTAGAAGATTTGCCATGACTTCTGTTTCAGTCATGGTCATCATAATATGTACAGCATCTTTGAACAATTCAATGTGCTCCATTTCGTCAAGAGATTAAGTCCAGTTCAAAGATTCCTGGACTGTTGGCTTCACATCAGTGAATCGTTGATTCACAGATACAGATCAACCTATTAATACCACCGTTCATCAGTGGGAGTGCACTGACCCCCACTGGCATAATGACCAGCGAGAGGACGAGTGGGGTGAGCACTGAACAGCTGAGGATACTCCTCACTTTTAGAAGGAACCCTCCAGATGACAACACGTAGATGGGCAGGGCTAAGCAACTGTGACACCTCCCTGGGGTCCCTTTGGTGCCAGGGATTTACAGAGCCCCAGCTGTCAAAGAACAATAAATTTTTCTTCAAAATATAAAACATAAATCAGTGTTTCCCAAACACTGAAAGGCAAGAAGAAACTAAATCCCCATAATAATGAAAAGAATCCTGTTAATTAAATGAGCAAGGTAGAGAGCTTCCCTCCAAGCACACGGCCCAGCTGAACAGTAGAATACCTTGGAGACTAAATCTGAAATCCAAGCTTTTTCTAGGTTGCAAGACAGCATCCTGAGGGAGCATTTAGAAGAGGGAAAAAAAAATCTTAGGAACACGGCAAGTAAACACAACTTTTTTTTTTTTAAGTTGTACTTGGACAGTGTTTATCTGGGAAGGGAAGTTGCAAAATAAATTGTAAACCTGGCTCAACATATTTATGCCAATCCTTTATCAGATCTGCACCAGTCACAGGTAAGCTGAAGGCCACACGTGGCTGTGAGCTGAAACACAAAAGCAAATACACAGGATGATTAGAGGAAAGGTGGGAGATGTGTCATTTCATCTGATTGCTTGAGTGTTTGTTTGTTTGTTTCTGGCTCACCCTGTGTCAATTTATTTTCGTGTTGAACATCCTGGCTCAGGTAGTTCATAACAATAATTAGATATGTACTTCCTGTCTTTCTTTTTGTCCTGCAAAGCCATTTATATAGATTTGTGGGCTTTGTTAAATGCTTGGTTAATTGGCTAGCCTACTAAAAAGTGTGTGTTGCTGTGGTTGAGGAAAGCTGGAAAAACCAGTGGTTAAGGTTTCTTGTGAATCTGTCACGTTAGGGAATTGAGGGCCATATAATATTACTAGCCTCAAGCCATTGACAGCAACATCTATTCCCATCGGCAGGAGCCTTCACAGAGATGAAAGCTATCTTCCTCTCTGCTCCACTTCAGCTTTTGGGTTTATTCTCCAAGCTTCTCAGAGCCAAGTCACTTCCACCCATAATCTACCAACTTTTAAATCAGTTTTTACTGCCAGGAGGAATGCTTTCCAAGTGGACTGGAGTCCATTCACAGAATCTGAGACCTCTCTCCTGAACTTGTCCATATTTGAAAACACAGAAACTATCCAATGCTCTTCCAGCACTCAATTTCTAACTCATCTTTCACAAAGTGGTTGTTGACATACAAGTTCTTGCATGAGAAACTTTGAAAAAATGTTACACATGTTGCAGGACATGTTTGTAGTATGTCAAAGTTCAAAGTTCATTCAGATTTATATTTACCTATAGCAAGGCTGTGGCCTGCAGCTATGCCACTGTGGCATCCAATCCTGTCAGATCTTGGGTGCTAAGCAGGGTCAGGCCTGGTTAGTGCTAACCAGGCCTGACCCTGCTTAGCACTTGGATGGGAGCCCACCTGGGAACACCAGGTGCTGTAGGCTTGGTAGAAGGACCTGGCAGCCCACTCCCAAAAATCAGTCAGCCGTTGAAAACGCTATGAATAGCAGAGAAGCACTAACAATACTGTTTCACAGTAGTGTTGTAGGGTTGCTATGAGTCAGACACCAACTCAACGGCACCTAACAACAAAAACATAGCAAGGCTGTGTTTTTAATACTTCTGGCAGGAGAGTTTTCTTACCATATCTTCATTCTTCTTGTATTACTACTCACCACCATCCTTCATCCAGTTCATGCACCCTCAGAAATATCATTTTCAGTAGTGAAGGTCTCAGCATGTGGTGTTGCTGAGACCAGCAATAGGCTTTAACTTTTATATTGATAATAAAATTGGATCCACAACTCCTGGCTTGCCGCTCTGCAGGTCCCACCATACCACAGATCGCTTTGGCAGGAAGAAAAGTTAGTAGTCAACAAAATATGGCTCATTCTTAGCTCTTGGTGATGAAGAAAAGCTGTAAGTGGCAGCAAGTGGCCACGCTATGGTGTGTGGTTCATTTGGTTCTAAGAGCAAAGCGTCGCAAGATGGTGGATCCCAGTTCATTTCCACTGGCTTTCCTCTGATGACCTCAGCTGGGCTATGGGTCATAGCCTGGTTCCTTTCTCCAAGAGATATGTTTGCCTTCTGACCTTTCACAGTAGTACCTGTGTGTTTGGAGGAGAAAAAAAAAATCTCCTTAAGCTTTTCTCTTTTCTTATTTACCTGAATCTGTCAAGTCAAGAAAGATTTAAAGTCACAAGGTACACTTAAGAGAAATGAGTTGTTTGTGCATGCAAGCATATTTGTAAGGAACAAAGTTTGAGGTTTTGAAAATTATATTTTACTGTCTTTTATCATCTTTTCTTACAGGAAACTTGCTTTTCTTTAGGAAATAGTTACTTTAACATCATTTTGAAATGGCTAGCAGGTGACATCAAAGCTGTATTCACTGGCATTGCTAACGAGTATCTTTAATCACAAATATACTAGTGGCTATCAGTTGGTGGAATAACCGTTTAAGTACATGTTAATTATTTCCTAAAGGATGGAACCAATGGAAAATGTTAAAGTAGATATTGTTTTATGCAGATCTAAATAAGCGTGTGGTCAGAAGTTTGCCTTTAACTTTTTAACATATAAGCTCTCAACTATATCTGTGGATTTGTTTGGAAAAGCCACCTAACTCCCATTTATTGAGCATCTACTCTAAGCAGGTTACTGAGGTAGGTGCTAAGTACCAAGTATTTCAGATCTTCATGGCTGAAGTAAGCAGTTCATTTCAGAAAGATTCCAAATTTAGTATTAGAAATAACATTATAATTTTGCCTTAGTGCTAAATATACCCTCTGTGTTATTTTGTATGTTATACGGTTATATGGTATAAATACTATGCAGCTTTTTCTTCTCATGTATATGTTTTTGAATGATAGGCCAAAGGCAGCTGTGAACAGTAGAAACAAGCACTATGAAAATCAGTAAGCCCCTCCACAGCCCAACACAAACACGCGCGCGCGCGCACACACACACACACACACACACACACACACACACACACACGTTTTCTGTTTATATTGACATCATTTTGACAGTTTAGCACTTTTTTTTTCAAGTTTCAGGGTGGGAAGCAAATCTTCTGATTAGGAATTTCCAAAAACAAACTTAGAAAAAGGAGAAATAAAGTTTGCATTCCTTTATACATTTAGATGTGACAGATTAAAAGCAAAGCAGTTATGCAGAACCAAGGTGGCCATCTTCAAATGCTTTGATGTTGTCAGGTTGCAGGCCCCTGAAACTTTTCCAGGAGCCAAATTCAGTAGATTGTATATGGCTTGCCTGTCCCTTCTGGTGTTCAAAAAAGAAGGGAAAAGGTCTCTGCTCCTTCTTGTCTCCTTCCTTTATTGTACGGTTTGCTTTGTTTGTTTGATTTTAAAACTGCCATTATGTGAAAGTGTTGCAAGTATAAATAATTGAGAAGATAACTCTGTGGGGAAACCATTTTTGCTGCCTTTGTGCAAAGGCAGCTCATTACGGCTCTGAGCTGCAGCATTCCATAAGAGCAATTATGCAACATCAGTGTGTCATGGATATTAACCAAGGGGAGTAGATAAGAGACAGGAAAATAATTTTATAACTTATTTAATAAAATTTATTTGATTTTTCAAACAGTTCCTCTTGTGTGTAATTTACCCAACCACTCCATGGTGGCTGTGGTCTTTGCGTACATGTTTTTCGTCATTTTTTTTTTTTTGGCATTCCTCTTCAATTTCATATAGTCCAAAAATGTATTTATATTGGGGTTTAATTTCCACCCAAGGAAAGGTTACCCAAGAAAATGGAACCACAATTTGGTCATGAGGTTTTTATCCCCCCTAGGGCTTATATAGCCAGTTAATATATGTTAATACAGCAAAGAGAATAAAAGGTTAAATAAGTGGGTCAGGCTCAGAATGAGTCCTGGACTGCTTACTTCTGCTTAAACAGAAGGAAAAGACCATAATGGTGCTTGCCTGACTCTCTCCCCCATCATTTTAAGAATTGCTTTGCCAATCCTTCACAGCAAATAGTAATTTTAAGTGGACCAAAACAGAGCTCGGGTGTTTGCACTCCATGGTAATGGTAGAGTAGCTGTGCTCCCTGGAGTCAATAAGCCCAACAATTGAGTCATTTTTGCCTGCAAGTGAGTCACTGCTGTTAGCCTGAATGACAGGATTGCTTATAGAACTAGAGCTCTTCACCAGCTGACCTCATCATGGGACATCGGGTTCAGAGGGCAAGCAGGTGGTGTTTAACACAGTTATAACTAATAGCGATTTTGTACTTGTAGGATCTGTAAACAAGAGAGTGGAATTGATGAGATGGGGCTGAGGAGCATTTAATGTACATTGATGAACACTGTCCAGAGCAGCACTTCCTCTTTTCCTTTTTCCCCTTCTCATTTCTCTTTCCCTTTAACATCCCTCTTTTTCTCCCCACCTCTTCCCATCTTCCACACACAAGTCTCCAACACACATAATAGATATACTGAAGTCAGATGGCCACATTCCTGTCACAGATCTATTTAATGAATAATTCAGATGGTGTTGCAATATATATATATATGCTATATTTGTGTTATACTGAAGATTATTCTTTGGTTTCCAGCAGCTATTTTGAAGCAAAATCTTAAATATAGAAAAATACCTGATGATGTTGTTGTCATTTGGTGCTATTAAGTCAGGTCCAACTCATGACGACCGACCCTATGTTCAACAGAACAAGACACTTCTCGATACTGTGCCATGCCCAGCACTATGTCAGTGCTTCTCTGCTGTTTGTAGGGTTTTTGATGACTGATTGTTTCAGGATTATTTTGGGAGTGCTGCGGATTGAACCCAAGGCCTCAGAGGGTGCAGAGCAGCACTCTACCAACTGATAGTTAAATTAAAAAAAAAAAGAAGAAGAAAGAAAAGAAAAATAATAAGGTTCAAAGGTGGACTTGGTGGCACACACCTGTAATCCCAGAACTTGAGAGGCTAAGGCAGAAGGATCAAGAGTTCAAGACTAGCCTGGCTATATATCAAACAAAACAAAAACAAACAAACAAAAACAAAACCATGGCAGTGAGTAAGAAAATATAGGAAAGATAGAAAAAGTAAATATTAAAGAAAATATCCTAGCCTAAAATCATCTCCTAATGATCAAATTATCTTTGAAATTAAAAACTTATAAAGAACAGCATATTTGGGGGGTCTTGGAGATAGTCATGTTTTATAATAATATTGGTCTTGAGAGATAGTCATGTTTTATAATAATATTGGGAAGTGCAATTACGAATAAATTAGATGTAAAACAAGAGCCTGATTCAGGAAAACAAGAAGATGGATATCTTATTTTCAAGTTGACAAATGGCTTTAAAAATACAACTTCTGTTAAAAACTTGAGTGCCACTTCAAGTTTTTTCAAGGACCATAGCACCCCTCACAATCTTAATAATTTGTTGGGAATTTATTTATACCATTATTCCCTTATATTTATCAGCCTATTAATTAAGGGCTGTGACATAATTCGCAGCAAAGAAAATTACTTCACTTTGTCACCTTAGTGTCTGTTACCCCATACTTATTTGACCTACAACTTCTATTTCAGAGAAACATGCATTGACATTAGTGTCTCTCAGAGTACAACCTGGGGAAAATCCTTAAAAAGGTCTAATGAGAAAAAAGCAAAAGTTCAAGAAAATTTCCTATTCTTCTTTCCTCTCTATATCTCTCAAATCTTTCTTTACTTCCTATTCTTTACTCTTCCCTCTCAACATACACACAGACCACAGCACCCTTAAGCCCTTGCTGATTTCCATTCCTGACCCTCCTAGTCTGTCCTCTCCACTTGGATCCCTCACAGTCATTGTACCCCACTGTTGTTGTATTTCATGCTGTGTACATCACTCCCCAAATTAGAAAGGCCAGAGACCCTATTTCTGTCAAGCCAAGTCCTTCTCCTCCTTCACGTCTGCATACAAGATTTGCCTGATCTCTCTACTGCCCTGGTAGAGTCTCACCTTCAATTAAGCCTGTGGTCTTCAGTTGTTTCTGAGTGTGAAGACCACTAGACCAGTCCCAGGAAGTCAGAATTATTTCCCATCTTAGCTCTGCCCCACTCTAGGGTGAATCATTTCATCAGAGAGTCACCTGTGCCACTTATAAAATGAGGGCAAGAGACTCCCTAATAGCTCTTCTGTTCTAAATTCTAAATTATTTCCAAGATCAGGGAATCCTGTTTTCATTCACTCATTCAGTTATCCATTCACCACACATTTTATTGAGGTTGTTCTATATACCTGACACAGTGTCAATAACAAAGAATTAAAATGTACTCTTAAGATTAATGAGCAGAAAAACCAGACAAGCAAATTGTGATCATAGTATTGAACAAATGCTGTGATGGGCATGTTAGCTGTGTCACTACTGACTAAGGAAATGCTTCTTAATCAGACCGTGGAACCAGGAAAGTGACCTCAAAGAGATACTGTCTGATAAGAATTATGATGGGTAGGTTGACCAGATGGCCGCAGGAGAAAGACCATCCCACGCAGAAGGAATAATGTGTTCCTAGTTAGTTAGCATATTAATTTTTAAACTTGGGACTTGCCTTTTAGTTTATTTGTGCATAAACTGATGCTGAAAAATCTGTGACAGTTAATCCAACTATAGTACTAAATTAAATTATTATTTAATAGATGATGATATAACTCATCTATACAATGAAAATGGAGATAATTCAAATGGCAACATTTTTATTTCTAAAAGTTAAACCACTTCAGGAAGTTCTGATAGGAGATGTGAAATCTGAATATGTTAAAAATTCTTTCAAATTGCAGTACAATATGTTTCCATCCTTATTAGTGATTATAGCTTTGTATAGAAGGTAAGACTCAAAGGTTGATGTCTTTATTTCTCTGTAAATTGGTGGTGGTGAAAGGAGGTCCACTAACTAAAATATTTAAAGCTAAAATACTTAAAGACTAAAGCATATGTGGCAAAACTGCAGGTTTTTTAGGTCTCTTGTG
Source organism: Pedetes capensis (assembly GCA_007922755.1). Lineage (NCBI taxonomy): Eukaryota > Metazoa > Chordata > Mammalia > Rodentia > Pedetidae > Pedetes > Pedetes capensis. The sequence goes on along the minus strand of VMDO01005970.1, from coordinate 36,635 downwards.
GTTTATAAAGATATATTTTATGCCTTTTATGATTACGGGATGATGCTAAAAATTTTGTGGGTAATAATACTATCACATTGGAAAGACTACATATAACATCTCTGGAGAAGATACAGAAAGCTACCTAGCTGTCAGACTGAAGTAAAGGATGTTTAATTTGTTATTAAGAAAAGGTAGTCAGAAAATCTTACTTAGAATTTGGTCTTTAATATTTGAACATCATAAATGTGAGGATATTAAGTCATGTTACAAATAGATATATATTCTGGAATACTTTTTAATGTTATTGTTAGAGATACAGCTCTTAACAACTATAATTTATTTGAAGTTCCTTATAAAATTTTTAAAATCTTTGTCCCTGAGCCCCTTTGGCACACTTACTAGATGCTGATAGAAGCTAATTAAGTCACATTTGATTTAAATAGAAAGAATGTAACATAAATGCATATTTATGATATTTTGTTTGTTGGATCTTTTTCTTAATATTGCTTTCTGTGTTTTAATCTCATTTTTCCATATTTTGGGTTGAAGCCACTCTAAAGTTTAACACCTAGGAGATTTCTCACTTATGGTTCCCTTTAAAAGTGCTAAAATCTCAGCCTCTCAAACAAGAGACTGAGCTACAATTTAAAGGAAGCAGTGGTATTGAGAAAGGACCCTAAGAATGTTGCCGCCTTGGTCCTCTGCAACATTCTTTCTTCTAAATCAGCAGGAGAAATGAAAGAAGGATAAGAGCCTGCTCCATCCAAAACTTCCTGGCATGCCAATCTGGTCTTCTGAAGCCTCCCCTGCTGCTTTAGAAAAAGAGACCCTGACAAATAAAAGGGCCACTGGGACATTCAGATGCATAGCACCTTCCCTCCAAGTGGTTTCACATGCTGGTGCTGGGGTGGTTCAGGTTGAGTTGAAGAACAGAGACTTGGGAACCATTTGTTACCACAGCATTTTGGGTGAAGTGCTACATTTTTCACCTTAAAAGCTCATTTAGAAAGGAAAAAATATGGTTTGAAAGATACAATTTGGAAGCCATCACACTTAACAGAGTCTCTTTTAACTGTAACACTTAGTCCTATCAATTCTCTTCTAAATTAGTTGTCACTACCTACAGAAAACCTGCCCTTGATTGTTTTATGCTATTGCTTAAAATCACCATCACACACGCGCGCGCACACACGCACACGCAGCACACACCCTTACTGAAATGACTCTTGTTAGGTATGGAATGGAACACAAGTTGTGTCACAGCACATGGTATGGCATATATGTAATTACCATCAGCTTCTAAACTGAGTCACAGAAAGTATCTCAGAATTAAGAAAACACACAAATTGGAAGAAAGACCATCACCACAAGAGGTTTTTACTGACAGTTAACTCCACCAACCATGATTACATGAAGGACTTTGTAAAATCTAGAGGACAGATGAAAAGGAACTAGTGTTTTCGGAGGCAGCCAAATAGTTTCTTAGACTTGCTGCAGTTATATAGCTCTGGAATAGTCATAGTTTTCGAAATATGAAGAAATTTGTTGTTGTTGTTAGGTGCTGTCAAGTCATGCCCAACTCATAGTGATCCTTATAGGGTTTTCAATGGCTGATTGTTTCGGGATTGCCACATCCTTCTCCCATTTTTTGTGGTGCTGGAAATCGAACGCAGGACCTCAGAGACTGCAGAGTGGCGCTCTACCAACTGAGCTAAATCCTATGAAGAGATTGTTGTTGTTGTTGTTAGGTGCTGTCGAGTCGGTATCCAACTCATAGTGACCCTCATAGGATTTTCAATGGCTGACTGTTGCAGGATTGTCTTGGGAGTGGATTGCCAGGTCCTTCTCCCATTTTTGCGGTGCTGGGAATTGAACTTGGGACCTCAGAGACTGCAGCACAGCGCTCTACCAACTGAGCTAAATCCCAGCCCATGAAGAGATTAGAGGGTTTCAAAGTCACTTGTTTCTCACCTTTCACTCTTCTTTTGTCCTTTGCTTTAAGTGACACAGTACCTTCCCAGCCTGAAAGTCGACTGTGAAGTCAAAGGTGATATTTAGAAAATCAAGATTTTCCTCACCCTGCCCCAACAAATTTGTTGTTTTTGGGTGCTGTGGAGTTGTCTCCGACTCATAGCAACCCTCACAGGTTTTATAGGGCTGATTGTTTGGGATTGCCTTGGGAGTAGGCTGCCAAGTCCTTCTCTTGTTTTTGCACTGCTGGGGATGGAACCAGGTTCCTCAGAGAGTGCCGAGCAGCACTCCACCAACTGAGCTAAACCCTAGGGGTTGGTAAAGTCAATCTCCAGTTTTCTTCAGCTGCGTACCATAACACAATAAAAATAGATTCTCAGGGTTATGTTATATTTGTATCTCTCCCTTACCATCAATGAACAATTCAAAAGTAGTTCTCCAAATCAAATGCCCACTATTTTCACTTCTACCACCTTAATTGGAGCTCATTTTATTTCCCACTTTTGCCTTGATTAGATCAGAACTTTCTACTCTCAGCTTCTGATTTCCCCAGTTTCCTTCATCCTTAACCTTGCTCTTGGCAAAGGTCTCCCTCAAACACCATATTTTATCATTTGACCATTCAGAAGTTTCAAGGACTCAATTTATCACTCGAAAACCACCACCACCTTGCCTATGAAGTGTTACCAAGATTTCCAGACTAAAACTGGGAGTCAATCTGAGTTCAGTTCCTTCACCCTCCCCCACACACAAGTCACCCCTGGTCTGAGTTATTGCCTTTCAAGCAGGCCATTTCCTTATTTTCTCCCCTTCCAATGTTCTAGCCTCTTTTAATCTGCTTCCACTTTCTTCCTTCAAGAGTTTGATTCACCTCTTTTTATCCCCCAGGCTGGAGATTGATTGAACCCAAGACCTTACTAGCATGCTAGGGAAGTGTTCTGCCGCTGATCTACTTCACCCACTGTTGATTTTTCTCTCCCTTTCTCTCCATGCTATCCTTGAACTCACTAGGTCAAGGTAAAATTATCCATATCATATCAATATTTCTTTTTTTTTTCTTTTTTCAATAACAGGTTTTTGAACCCAGTACCTCACATATACTAGGCAAGTGCTCCATCAAGTGGACCCCTACCTTCCTTTTTTATTTTTTGTCTTGAGACAGGGTCTTGCTAAATTGCACACACTGCCTCTGGCCTTGAACTTGTGATCCTCCTACTTCCACTTCCCAAGTGCTGGAATTACAAATGTGTACCACCACACCCAGAGATTAGCCTCTTTTAATTTCTTTAATTGACTCTATCACACTAATTTACTCAATGTGGACTACATTGATTTATAATAGTTTATGGGCTCTTACATTGTGATTCTTTAGTTTGTTTTTGTAGATGTGAAGAGTAAAATCTTGAAAGGTATGACCTGCATCTTCAAATGTTTAAACATATTTGTACAGACTTTCCATATCAAAAGAGGCCATTTAATTATATATAATTTCATGTTACATATGACTTTGTCTTATATTCTGTCATTAAACTTGTTTTTTGTTAAGTATGGAATATGCAAGATCTATCAATTGTGATACATATACAGGTTATTATGACCCTTAAAATTTTTTCATTCTAGCCAGGTGCAGTGGTGCACACCTGTAATCTCAGCAACTTGGGAGGCTGAGGCAGGAGAATTGCAGGATCAAAGCCTGTATAACTTAGCAAGATTCTGTCTCAAAATTAAAAAATAGATTAAAAAGGGGCTGGGGGTGCAACTCAGTGGTGGAATACTTGCCTAATATGTGTAAGGATCCAGGGATTCAACCTCTAGTACTGAAAAAAAAAATTCATTCAATTTTTTTATAGTTGAAAAAAGAATGAAAATAGAACTTCCATTACACTTCTTCCTCCATACCTTGCTTTCTTTTCCCCCACCAAGCCAGTCAGTCTGTCATTGGGAAGCACACACATCCATGTGGAAAGCATCTATTAATATAGTTTTCTGAACACAGAGGAGGAGGTGCTTCGTAACTTTTGACTGGCCAAAGGGCAATAATGTAGTATCAAGTAAGAAATTATGCTGAGATAATTCTCCATGCCCTCTGGAACTCAAGAAGGGAGGGAAGGAGAGCAACACTGCAGCATGGCATCACTAAACTGAACCAATAACTTTAGCAACCTTTTCTTCCCCCTTTGTTTCTGGCATTTGCATCCTCATTCTTGTCTTTGGCCCAGGCAGTCACTGGTATAAATACCCTAGAATACCCTAGAATAATAAAGGTTTTCCTATCCTTCCCTCCACCTGCCAGGAGCAGCACAGAAAACCTGTCGTTGTCAAGTGCTGTGGAGTCGGGTCCGACTCATAGTGACTGTATGTACAACAGAACTCCCTGACACTGTGCCATACCCAGTACTATTTCAGTGCTTTTCTGCTATTCATAAGGTTTTCAAAGGTGGATTGTTTTGGGAGTGGTTTGCCAGGTCCTTCTCCCATTTTTGCAGTGCTGGGGATCAAACTCAGGGCCTCAGAGTGCAGGGCAGTACTCTACCAACTGAGCTAAACTCCACCTTGCCATATCTGGCCAAGTGAATTGCCTGGTACATACATACAAATACATGCATGTGCCTCTGTGTGTGTGTGGGGGGGCGGGCTGATGACTTCTCACGGTCATATGACTGGTGAAGTCATGATGACTTCACAAGGCTGCACAATTACATGCCCCACTTGGTTGGATAAGGCATCTCTGACCTGACAGGTTTATCCATTGAGAACAGGATCAAGCATTTGAAACCAATTTAATTCTTAGCATGACAATGCACATGGCTTATGTAGATTTTTTTCCCTTATAGGTTACTCAGGGAAGCTCATATCAGTATGAATCAGAGGTAATGAAATCAACATTATATATTGCATTTGCTAAAGCCTTTCTGGATGTTAACTCAGCTTTCAATGATTGATATGATGGACAGTGAATAAACATTTCTGATGAATCTGCTCTCAGACAAAAAAGAAAAGAAAAAAAAATCCTTTTTTCTCTTTGCTTGAAAGAATTTTATGCCATTGGAGAGGAAACAGTTCAAATGTGGTCATCATAGGTTGGTGGCACCAAAAATAGAAAGTCACTTAGGGTAAAATTTGCTGTCAGTAAAAATGGAGCATTCTTTCTGAACTCAGGAACGCATGGTTCATACGAGCCTGCTTGTAGATGGTTGTTACAATAAGGCTTCTTTCATACAGGTGTGTTTATGCCCCAGGCTTGCTGGCCACAGTCCATTCCATTTACAGAAGCTGAATTAAACAATAACTACCGCATTGCAAAAAATGGTGAAGGTTGGGGGAAGGGGTGGGGGAAAGGTGAGCGTCAAAGGAGATGCCTGAGAGCTTTGTTAGGGCTAAGAAAAACCCTGTTGCAGTTGTCAGAGCTTGTTGATGTTGCTGGGAACGGCACTTTTTTTTTTCTCCTGGATTTTGTGGTTCTGCCTTAGGAAAGAAAGTAAAATAGAACGGAAGAACAAAGTCCTACTCTATAAATCAGCAGCTGCTCCTTGCCAGATCAAAGGAGTGACATTTTTGCTCCTGGACTACTTGTCCACTTGAGGGCTTGACAGGCAGCTAACAGCTGGCCTGATAGACTGTAAGGGAGAATCAGCCTACATCTTCTTCCCAGCAGATGACAAGCTAATCAGAGACACATCCATAGCACAGGGCATGTGAGTGCACCTTGATCTCTTCAAACATCTCTAATACATAATTGCTAAACAGCCTTGTGCATTTTTGGCGTGTTAACACTTAGGTGGTTTCCGTTGAGAAGTAGGATCGAGAATTAATACTTCCATCAAAGGTGATCATGAAAGCTAAAATGATACTAGATTTGCTGGGATCTTCTCCTCTTAGAGTGAATTAGCACATGGCTAGAAACACAATGGGAATTGGCTAAGAATATGTGTAACTGATTATCAAGTGACTGGTTGATTTTCAAATCAAACCCAGCTAGGCTAGAGTGTTCAAATAGACAAACAGGAACTGGGAATTGGTCATTTTGAGAGTGATTACTCCTGCTTTTATGCTGATAGAGTTGCATGAGGTTGTAGATCTATCTTCCATGTCTGTAAAAAGTAGTTTCCATAAGTACTATAAGGTGTGCAGGTACCCAAATTTGGAATTTTAATGTCAGTAGTAAAACTTGCACAGTAATTCAGTTTCTAGTTGATTTCTATCTGCAATAAATCATGTACAGGATGAGGTAATATACTACAACTTATGTCTATTGACTTAGTATTTTATCTTGAAGAGGATAGATCCTAGAAATGAATAGCTAAGGAAATTTGAGTGTTTTATTTTCCCCTGCTTTCAAGTAGCTTTGAAAGATCACTTTTATAGTGCGTGATAAATAGCCACATATGAATAATCTGATAGCATTCTGGAAGAGTAGCAGTGCTTCAGAATCATAACCTGCTGGGATGTTTTGTTACACACCACCAGGCATATCTGTGCTCATGGGATAGTGTTTATTTATTTATTTTTATTTTTATTTTATTTTATTTATTTATTTATTTATTTATTTATTTATTTATTTTTGTGGTACTGGGGGTTGATCCCGGGGCCTCACGCCTGCATGCTTTGCAAGTGCTGGACCACTGAGCTGCACCCCCAGCCCTTTTATTTTTTTTTCCTTACTTCCTGAGACAGGGTCTCACTAAGTTACGTAGACTTCCTCTAGTCTCCAACTTGCAATCCTCCTGGCTCTGCCTCCCAAGCCGCTGGGATTACAGACATGCGCCACCACGCCCAGCTGGATAGTGTTTATTGTTGATCAGTATTACAAAGGAAATAAAAGATAGTTCCCTATCTGAGAAGAAATTTTTCAATTATTTTTATTTAAAAAAACTCCAATTGGCCATATAAAACTTAGTCAAAAGGCAGATGTGGTGGCACAGGCCTGTAATCCCAGAGACTCAGGACGCAGAGGCAGGAGGATCACAATTTTGAGGTCAGAGGCAGCCTGTGTAATTTAGCAAGACTCTGTCTCAAAGAAAAAAAAAATGAAAAATGGCCTAGGGGTCCAGCTCAATGGTAGAGAGGCCCTGGGTTCAACCTATCAGTACCACAAAGATAAAAATGAATTAAAAAAAAAAAATCAAAAACCTTAGTCAAATAAGATGCCAAAACTTCTCAATGACCTTTAAACTTTTTTCTTTACAAAAATAATCATTCTTATTGTAAAAGCTCAAACAATACAGAACTATATGGAAAGAGAGAAAAATCTACCATCTTCCTCCTCTCCATTCCTAAGAGAGAGCCTCAGTTAATAGTGTCCTCAAGAACATTGTATTGGGCCAACTTTTCCTTTAGGAAGCACAGATGGAGTAAAATGAATTAAATTATTATAAATTGTTTGTTACCCAAGGCAAAAGATCAAAAGACTGTTTAAATCTGAGATATATTAAGCAAATAGTATATGCATTTTTACAGCTAAGATTCACAAGTAAAACTTGATCTTTGTCAGTTTCTATTCTTTAGGAAGAGTCCTAAAATTTGGGATGTGCTCTACAGCAAGACTTCCCAAAATTAACTGTGCATAGATCACCCCGAAGCTCTTTTTTTTTTTTTTTTTTGTAGTACTGGGGGTTGAGCCCAGGGCCTCGCATGTGTATGCTTTGCAAGTGCTATACCACTGAGCTGCACCCTCAGCCCACTTTTTAGTTTTTTGAGACAGGGTCTCGCTAAATTATGCAGACTGCCTGTGGTCTTGAACTTGTGATCCTCCTGCCTTCACCTCCCGAGCCGCTGGGATTACAGGCGTGCACTACCACGCACAGCTTCCAAAGATCTTTTAAAATACGGATTCCAATGCAGTGGTGCCTGAGTGGGGACTGCTATATTTCTGTGTCTCTAACAAGCTAGACGTGATGGTGATGCTGCTGGGCCATGAACATGCTCAGAGTAGCAAGGATCTGGAGAGCCAGTGAGGGAGTAGAATTCGAAAGGAGATTCCTCAGCTACCCACCCTACCCCTCAACGAATGTCTGCTGCACTGTCTAAAATTCCCTCTGTGACATTATATGTTTAGATTAAGCTGTGATCTCTTGAAAGATCCCACCATATGGACACTTGCTATTGTAGGAGCAAAACACATCGTTGCCCTGTTATCAACCCAGAAAAGATACTTTTAATAGTTACCTGTGAGAGAACAGAGCTCTTTAGAAGCTTTGGATAGGTGCATTTTGACTGTAAACTAACTTTTAATGAGCTCATACTATAAGCCAGGCACTGCGCCAAGGATTTTACATATGATATTTCACTCACTCTTCCAAATAATCCAGGCCTACTTATTTCCCCACCTGCAGCAGTACCACTGTGGCATCAGATCCTGTCAGATCTCAGAAACTAAGCAGGGTTAGTACTTGGATGCAAAACCTCCTGGGAATACCAGGTGCTGTAGGCTTGGGAGAAGGACCCGGCAGCCCACTCCCAAAAAACAATCAGCCATTGAAAACACTGTGAATAGCAGAGAAGCACTAACAGTAGTGTTTTGCCTGTTGTACATAGGGTTGCTATAAGTCAGACATTGACTCAATGATACCTAACAACAACAAAAAACTTATTTCCCCAGTTTGTAGATGGGAAGCAAACTGAGGCTTGGGAAGGCCAAGCAGACTTGCCAAAGATCAAACAGCAAATAAAGGGCAAAGAATATGAGCCACTTGGGCTCCTTATTATGTTGATCTATGCATAAGTCTGAAACACTGGACTATAATTAAAAAGTGAGTCCTCAAAGCAGGATATGTTAGTGGAGAACTATGACAGTCTTTGTAATTTTAAGGAAGAGTCTGGTAAAAGAAAGGGTACTGAAAGAACCCAGGAAAAGCCCATCAACGGTAAACATCACCTACTTGATAATTCTGCCCAGGGCCTTTCATGTCAGCATGAGTACTCCACAACTGAAGGCATATTCATAAAGCTACAAAATGTTTATGACTCCAGCCTAACATCATGTTTTCAGGTGGCAAATTTATTGGTATTTACTTCATGTGTTTTTACAGATGTGGGCAAATCTAATATTCTATTAAGTTATAAATTCAGCTTTAGCTCAGAGAAATTAATTATGGTCTGTGAATGTGTCCCCAAGTTGAGTATGAATCTCAGTCATTTATTTTACTTTGCTCACAGTTGTCTGTGAGAAAAGACCCAATGTCTGACCACCAGTGAAAAACTCACACTTGCAACATGACTCAATCATTCATGTGCCCATTTTCATTGGCGTTAAACCTGCTTAATTCACTTATTTCATCATTCGAATATATTTCACCAAGAAAATCCTACTTTTAGCCATAACTGCAATGCAGGAAAAGCCTTGCGTGTGTGTGTGTGTGTGTGTGTGTGTGTGTGTGTGTGTGTGTGTGCATTAAAAAAAAAAAAAAAAACAGAGAAACCTGATAACTGACTTGCCAAGGTTGAACCTTCATTGCATGAAACACCAACTGGGAGCAAGCTTTGTGGAGAAGCACACTGGCTGGGCAAAGTGGAGAAGCAGAGCTTTTTCATTTTTTAACAGGTCCCCTGCCACTAAACTACATACAACACCATTTCCAAATTGATCTGATCCTCTTTAACAGTTCAGCCCCCTTCCTTGACAAAACCAATCCATGCAAAAGGTTCAAATCCAGGGATTCTTGACTCCTCCTGAGAGCATTAAGGGCTGGCAGCTTTCCAGGTGACTCCACAGAGGCCTGCACTTTCTAATAAAAGGAACACTGCAACAGGAGCTGGTTACTAGGTGTGGCATGAAGTCAGTGAACCAGAAAGAAAGGATTTATCAGCTACTTATGGGGGCTGGGGTGCACCAACCAATAATCAAGAATGACACCTAAATCTACCTCTACCAACCTGAGCCATGCTTGGGAGTGAAAAGTCTTGAAAAGCAACTTTGGGACGGTCAGATTTCAGTTGCAAAAAAATATACAAAGCTGCCAAAGATTGGATTTTCTGGGGGTGGTGGTTGGAGGTCTCCAGGAGGCATCTCTCCAGCAACACGTAAGGTGAGATTTTAGCGATATTTGCTATCTGAAGTGTGTTCTTTTTAAAATGTACTGTTTCTTCATCTCTGAGTTGACTTAGGCCTCATGATTCTTGGAAAGTCATTGAATTTATTTCTATAATTAAATTATCTTTAAACTAACAGTCTTAGTATATAATTTTTAAGGATCACACATACTAATGCATTTTGTATTTAAGTGAAATTTAGAGAGAGAGTCTTAGTCTATACTCTCCAGAGCTTTTCTGTGAGCCTGGGTACTAACTTTGTGCTCAATACAGATCAATGGAACTTGTGCACTTTAGGGTACTCATTCCCCTAAGGATGCACTAATGGGATTGTCTGAAGCCCTTAAAAAAGTCATAATGAGTCTAATGAAATTTTTTTTCTAAGAGAAATCTGGATACAGCGCTAAACTAATTAGCATAATCTACAGGCAAGTTGTGCAAAACTCAAGAGTATTTTAAAGAACTGGTTGATATCTAAGAAGACTTCATAACTGAAAGTTAAATTGTTTATATCAATAGAGAAGTAGATTATATGTGTGCAACTTCAAAATCATTCTGGGATGACATTAAAATTTAGAGAATTTTTTAATATCAGATACAGATGAAAAACCTAACAGTCTTTGGATTGGAAATAACTTGTGGGGGTTTTCATTAAAGTTGGGTGCAGCTTGCTACATTTTGGTTAGTTGGATGTCTTCAGCAATTTTTCAAATGTTTTGGGTTTGGCAAAGTCCAAAATGTTTTTTGCCAAGACCCTCTTTTCCCCTTATATTTTAAACCCGTGTGAAATTCAAGGATAACTTAATCCATATGTGTCTGATTCATTTACACTTAACTCATCAAAATGTTATTTTGTGAGACCCATTTAATATCCAAGAAACCTTTTGAGCCTTTTAAAGACAATTCCTTTGTCTTTAAACCAGCAAGTTGCATTTTTCCATGTGAATGGAGCCTGGACCTTGAAAGATTGAAGATGCATTGATTTTCAACTTAGAGCCTTCAAATTTTAAGTAGAGTCAAAACTTGATCTTGTGTTTACTACTTGAGTACTAGAAAAAGTCATTTTTAAAATACAGATTTGAGGAAATGGAAAAAAAATTCATGTCAAGTAATTTTGGGGGAAGACCATATATGGAAAGTTCATCTTAAGAATGTTAAACAAAAATTTTTCTTCATTTGATTTCTTTTAATCTATCATTTAAATGGCTTCACTTTATTTATGTTCATTTGTGTATTTTCTAAGAGTGGCCTGTGGGTCATCAGTATGGAGGAGGGGGAGAGTTTTGGGCATCAAAATTTCCTTACTGTCAACTGATTATTATTTTAATAATAACATATATGGTGTTAATAAAATATACCAGGATTAGGGGAGTTGACAATTGGCAGGAGTTGTATGCTACGAAATTTCTGAAAAATTGGGACCCATATGCTTTTAAAATTCTGTGTGATTTGAAAGAATGTGGTGGAATTATGAATCTGGCAAAAAAAAAATAGCACTAGGGATCAAAAACATTGTTTGAGGACAAAAAAATGCAGAAAGGCTCAATGGAGCCCACGTGAAAAAGCAAAATCAGTATGACCCTTTATGAAAGGACCCAGGGAAACCCGTCGGAGGCTTCTATTCAGGCTTGGTTAGGAGCAATGGGCAAAGAAAGGCCATGGCCATAACTGCTAGTGAACATCCAGTCTGTGCCATGGTAACTAGTTGAAAATGTAATACTGGAGTGGCATTTCCAAGTTCAGCACCTCCATAAAGACCTGCTAGCACACAGAATGCTTTTTTAATGTTTTATATTGTTGTGCAGCCCCCATTGAACAACCTTTTGAGGGACCCCGTTTTTACTAATGTAAACATTCTGAGGAGTATCCAAAGAAATGACCTTTGAGTGAACCTCTAACCTTCCCCATAATTATTTGTTTGAAGACAGTGTGGAGTTCTCCTGCTGAGAACTAAGAGCCATGATGCCTTGCAGCTCTGTGGGTAAGGGAGTGTTTGGGGGAACTGGAGAGAAAGACATAAATAAGGGAACAACCTCCAGATGTAAATAATAAAGAAGTAAAAGGGTGAGATTAAAAAGAGAAAAAAATAGCAATTCGTTTTACCTAAAGAGCTGACCTATAAGAACACACACACACACACACACACACACACGCGGATTGCTGGCACATAATAGGAAGTTCAGCTTCTGCCAGGAACATTCTCCACCCGGAAACTTTGAGGCAGAGACAACAGGCAGTCTTGGGCATCAGCATCTCTGCTGGTCTTCACTGTAGACCATAAAGAGAGTTGCTGGGGGTGGTGACCTCGTTGGTCACAGTCAAAGCAGTGGGGAAAGCACCCATAATGAAGATCTTTTCCTGATTTGAGGGTTGCCTCCAGAAGTCTTTGAGATCCGGTCAGATATTCCTCACCAACACTTCAGGTGACAGGTGAGAAAAAATATGCAGTTTCAACTCAGCCTTATATTTTCACCTCTACTTACAGTAGCCTGTCACTTTCTTCCCCAAAGCCAAGGGGGTGTAACGTTTTTGACAACTGAGCCATCCTACAGCCAACAATAAAGAAATTCATTGTTTTGCAAACAAACACCATATGCAAAAGACTCCTTTGGTTTTCTTGTGGCTGTTATTCCTCCGACTAAGACTAATTGTATTCCCACCCGGTGTCTCGCAGGAGGCCTGTATGGGCCCACTGTCCTCCAAGTGCTTCAACTTTGTAGGAGTGCAGAGCTGCCAGCCCATATTAGGGTTGCTGGCTAATTTCAGAGAGTTTAGTTCCTGCCTATAGCTCCATGTGGACTCATTAATCATTAAGCCCCCCTGTGCTTAAGGTTTGAAACCAGAAATATTGAAAAAAATGTTGTCGATAGATACATTTTTAAGGCACAGCCAGCTCTGTGCTTCTTGCTACTGCCCCTTCCTAGCCAAACCCGAGGCCAGCGAATCCTGAGAATCCTATAAGTTCAGATGTGTGGGGGAAGCACATCATTAAAAGCCCAGGGACAAGGGTAACTCAGCAAATGGTAGAAAATTGTTTCGTTTTTATTAAATTTAGAGAAATAAAGGAGATTTCTTATCATCTTACTCTGTTTGTACATGAATATTTGATGGGCATTATTAAACATTAAAGTAACATGAAGTAGGCACTCATTTTTGGATTTTCAACAAAATTAGATCCAGGCTTCTTAGACAAAATAACTGCTTCTCCTTTACATTCCTGTGATTCAGCCACCACCTGATTTGAAAACGTTTCTCAGGCTCTAATGTCAACCATGTGTACCTGAGGCTCTGTCTCTCGAGTGGGTTGAAAGGTGGCTGGGTTTATGGTTGGCAGTTACCTTATCCACTACGCTGGGTGTCCCAGCTTAGGCCACAAAGGCCGCCCCCAGCTGGCACTGACCTCTGAATGACCCCTAACTTTACTGGCTTAAGCTGCAGGAGTTGCCGAAAGAGCAGAAGTCTTTCTGGCCAGCACTTATTACTGCTGTGTTGGTGATAAAACTTCAGACAGCCTAATTGATGGCTTTGCTGACCTAACAATACCTTGTGAAGGCAGAGTGCCAGAGCCTGGTCTCCATTTATGACCAGCTGCAAGTGGAGACTGGGTCTCCCTAGGATCTGGGGAGTCGAGGGAAAGGGGGAAAACCTTTCAGCCTGTGAACTTTAACCAGATTCCTACCTGTTCCAGGAGCAGACGCTCAAGTACACATGAGAGGTTTTCTCATGGAGAATCTTTGGCCTGCCCTGAGCTTTGGTAGCGAGTTGGCTTGGTTGTCCACCCAATGATGAGGGTGATGATGCAGCCCGCTGTTTTTGAATACAGAAGGAGAAAATGTCCTTTCTATGAAAACGGTGATTTTCAGTAGATGTTCAGCTGTGGGGTTTCCTCTGCAGCATTGACGCCCAGCTGTTCACCAAGCACAGAGACTGGGGTTGGTGACTGCGCGTCTCTGTTCTGTTTCAGGTTTATCAATGCCAGAAGGAGAATAGTACAGCCCATGATCGACCAGTCAAATCGAGCAGGCAAGTTCTAACAAGTATCTATATCCACATTCCGCAGGCACCAATCCTCCCTAAGTTCTACTTCAGGAGTCTCATCACCTGATAAATAAATGCTTCCACCAGGCATTCTGGGAGAAATTTCTTTTCTTTTGATGTCCCCAGAATCCCCCTCTGGGAAGCAACTCCCCTAACTGGTGCTAATTGGAGATTTCCCACCCTCACTTTACTGAAGCTGCTTTTCTTCTTTCTTTCTTTCTTTCTTTCTTTCTTTCTTTCTTTCTTTCTTTCTTTCTGAATTGGCAATTGGGCACAAGTGTTAGTGCCACAAGCAGTGTGTTTGACTGGGAGCTCTGGAGTTACCCCTCCCTGGTCGGTATCCAGTCATTAGCGCCCTCTCGTTTTCTCGTTACCCACAACTCTTTGGTGTACACTTTGCTTTCACTCTTGGAGCATCCACAGTTAAACCCATTGTATCCGCTTATTTTGCTTTGACTATTCATAATATTCTATTAAAGCCTGACATGCTGCGTTGCCAGTGTTATTTTTTATTAAAAGATTATTACCTTTGTTTAAAACACATCACATTCATCCCACTAAAATACATCTGGGGTTTGCTCACAATATCTCTCAGCTGCTCTAAAACAGTTATTACATGGTCTTGTCAGAACCATCCTCGCGTTCCCCCTAATCATCTTACTTTGAAATAGGCATTTCCTTAGTTCGCTGAGGAGTTGTGGTCTCCATCATAAGACTGGTGATGGCTGTCACTCACAGGGATGTTGAACTTAGGGGGTTTTGTAACCGTGGCCTCCATTCAAAGAAGTTATGAAAATTAATCATTCTTTAACCAAATATCCCCAATAACAGAAATCTCTTCCTGTTAGTGGAGGCCAGGGAGCCTCTGGCAGATGAATATAAAATAATAGAAATATCCTATTTCCCATGTTTGCATTTTCTTTGATGTGGGTAAAAAGACAAATGTTCAACTAAGTCCATTTAACCCTGCAAAATCTTCCTCACATTTCAGATGTTTGTGCATGATGTGAACATTTCTTTATTAAGCACCTAGAGGATCACAAAACCCCCACTAAGTGGCTCCCTGCAACTTTTATATATTGCCTACCCCCAACTTCTCTAGCTCTTCCCTGAGTCAAGAGGTTAATAAAGAAGCTAAGGTGGCAGAGGACAACCCACCTGCTAAACTGAAGTCGTTCCCCTAGAAAGTTTTTAGGGCTCCTGACACACCTGAACTCAAGCATAAAAGTGCACATGCAAACCACACCTCCTTTAAAGCACCACCCACATTGTTGCTGTAACATTTCTTTGCTGCAGCAGGAACCATTGCTGATTGTTTGGTATATCTTCTCTTCTTTCTCCTCTGTGTCCTCGAATGACTACAATCAGGTTTTCTTCTTGATCCTTCAGTGAGCCAAGGAGCAGCATATAGTCCAGAGGGTCAGCCCATGGGGAGCTTTGTGTTGGATGGTCAGCAACACATGGGGATCCGGCCCGCAGGTAGGTCTGCTCATCCCCACTCTGGGCTTACCTTCTCCACTAGCCTCCCCCATCCACACTTCTCCCACTCTTATGGTGGGTTTAACATTTGCCTGCTGCCTGCTCTGCTTGCTTATTTTCTATTGGGTGGGGGAGAAAAACCTGTTTGAAAAAAGTAAAGATTTTACGATAGTTACCATTTTACTCTGCCCCGTACACATCCTTTTTCTTTTTTCTTTTTTTTTTTTTCTTTTTTTCTTTTTTTTCCCTTTTTAAACCACGGCAATAAGTGAAAAGGAATCTGAGTTTCCTCCTATTTTTTTGCCATCAATTATCGCTGATTTTCTGGCCTCTTCTTGGATTTTATCTCCTTTCTAGGACCTATGAGTGGAATGGGCATGAATATGGGCATGGATGGGCAATGGCACTACATGTAACCTTCACCATGTAAAGCAATCGCAAGGCAAGGGGGAAGTAAGTACAGTCGGGTGTGATCTGTCTTCACTATCACTTCGGAGACTTCATTTGATTTTTTAATCATTTGCCCCCATTTTATTTTTCCTTGCCCATAACTGCATGCCTTTCCAAACTAAGGACCTGTTTTTAAACATATATCACCCATCTCTGAAGGCACAGATGACACTGATGTGCACTTTTGAAAAGGCCAGCTGACAAGCCTGCGCGGGTTTTGAGCAGGTGGGACTGCCTTTTAGCCTAGTTACTGTGGCCCCAATGTGCACAAACACAGGCATCAGACAGATATTGGACACTTAAGAATAAAAATAACGTCTTGGGGGCACCAGTTGACTGAGAGAAATTAAGCAGGCTTCAATGAAGCAATAAAAAAAAAGGAAAAGTAGAAGTGTCCTTTGAGTGACATAAATCTGCCAGAATACGATTGATGCCCAAATTATCTTATATGCAAAGATGAAATGCTGCCGTTCATTATGCCTAGTCTAGATATATGACAGCAGTGACACCACTGATTCTTCACTAGGGAGTCGGTGTGTTTTGATTATTTTTTACATGTGCCTACTGACTTTCGACATGAGACAGAAAGACAGGAAAGTCAGTCAATAAATTTAAAGGGAAAGACATTTAGGAGCAACTGAATATGAAGGAATGGATTTTTCACTGAGGCTGAGTGGCTGCAGTTGGATTAAGAAACCCATTAGACTTTAAAGCTTCAAGTGTTTTTGACATCTGAAAAAAATTCAGAGTCTGCCAACAAGATATATCCTTTGCTGAAGACACCAGAGCATAAAAAAATTCATATAACATTGAAACTTCCTTGTTTAATGAGGCTGAATATAACAACACATACCTTGATTAAATCATTCTCTATATGTAAATAGAGGCCAACATTTTATATGAGATCTCAGGGGGTCACCATGGCATACCATTGATGAAGCCAATTTCCTTCCTTCCTTCCTTTACTAATGCAGTCAAAAAATGTAGAAAGCAATGTTCCCTAAAACAGCTATAGAGAAAACATTTGCTCAGCTTGGATAATTCTTAATATAGGCCATATAATTTCTAGCCTATTTAATTACATAACATATTTTATGCTTCATGACCAATTACATTAATAGCTTAATACAGAAGAATATTATCCTCTCTTGATTTGATTATGCAGCCACACAATATGGTATATTTGGTACTTAATTATCATCATCCATTGAGCAGGCTGCTGTGGTAGAATAAACAGAGAGCTGGGACTATGCAGGCTGTGTTATTGTCTTTAGATGGTTTTGCCACTTCTGTTAATAATGGACTGTGGATCTACTTAACAAAATGACTGCAGCGTATAAGCCTTTAGATCCAGCTTACAGTGTCAAAAACATCTGTTCAGCTTTTCAACTGTATGTGCTGGAGGTTAAATAGAGGTGAATAAAGCTGTCCTTTTAGCTCTGGGGATGTGCAACAGTAAATACAACCTTAAATCAATGAACAGGTAACTTACAAGAGCAATCAGAATTCTTCAATTGTTGACTTTCCAACATTTAAATCATAACTTCAAATTTTGTGTATCTCAGTTAATATTTTCTAGATGTATTAGGTTTTATTCCTTTACCAAGGCATTACTTTGGGAGAATTTTTCAGAAATAAACTACTGGGCATGTCAAATAACCTTACATTGACTTCTTACCTTTGACCTTTATAATCTCTTGGGTGTGCTGCTGTTAGAATGACTCTAATTCAAAAAGGGGGCTTCATTTTAAATATACATAAAAGTGAGTCCCTTCAAAATGAATATGCCATGTTTTATATAATAAATTTTTCATGAGGAAATATAGATATGACGTCAATTTATTTTATTTTGGCAGCTACCATTTTTGTCCATATCTATAAATGCAATAAAGAAAAATAAATGCTATATCAATAGTTAACTGATAAAACTCGACTCAGAATTTATATTCTTATTGCATTTATCAAAGAAATGTACTGAATACCATTTTGAAAAACAGTTCCACTTTATGACATTTAGTTGCATTAAATATTTAGTTCTGTTGTGTTGCATTATACTGCTGTGCGATGAAATTAAATGCAAACTACAATTTGAATGTCTGCAAACATTGGCAAGAATCTGCAGCTAAATTTAGATATAAGATTTGCAGTGTCTGTTGTTTTTTTTTTTTTTCTTTTCATCTTTGATGGGTAAAGTATAAAAATGTTTAGGAATTTGACCCGCTTTCTTTTTCCCTCTCTATTTTCAGGTTTGCAGAGCATGCCAGGGGACTACGTTTCTCAGGGTGGTCCTATGGGAATGAGTATGGCTCAGCCAAGTTACACTCCTCCCCAGATGACCCCACACCCTACTCAGTTAAGACATGGACCCCCAATGCATTCATATTTGCCAAGCCATCCCCACCATCCAGCCATGATGATGCACGGAGGACCCCCTACCCACCCTGGAATGACTATGTCAGCACAGAGCCCCACAATGTTAAATTCGGTAGATCCCAATGTTGGTGGACAGGTTATGGACATTCATGCCCAATAGTATAAGGGAACTCAAGGGAAAAGGAAACACACGCAAAAGCTATTTTAAGACTTACTGAACTCTGACCAGATGTTGACACTTAATATGAAATTCCAGACAGCTGTGATTATTTTTTACTTTTGTCATTTTTCATCAATCAACAGAGGACCAATGCGACAAGAACACAAATGTGAAGTCATGGGCTCACCAAAACAATTCTGTCCATGTAAAGATCCTCTGGAAAAAGACTCCGAGAGTTATAACTACTGTAGTATATAAACATAGGAACTAAGTTAAACTTGTACATTTCTGTTGATCACTCCGTTATGTTGCCTCAAATAGTTTTAGAAGAGAAAAAATATATATATCCTTGTTTTCCACACTATGTGTGTTGTTCCCAAAAGAATGACTGTTTCGGTTCATCAGTGAATTCACTATCCAGGAGAGACTGTGGTATATTTTAAACCTGTTGGGCCACTGAGAAAAGAACCATGCTGGAGACCATGATGGACATTTGGCTGAACCTCATCCCTCCAACTCCAGCTTCAAGAATGTGTTTTCATGCCCAGCCTTTGTTCCTCCATAAATGTGTCCTTTAGTTTCAAACAGATCTTTATAGTTTGTGCTTCATAAGCCAATTCTTACTATGATTTGGGGGGACTCTTCTTCAAAGAGCTTGCCAATGAAGATTTAGAGACAGAGCAGGAGCTTCTTCCAGGAGTTCTGAGCCTTGGCTGTGGACAAAACAATCTTAAATTGGGCAGCTTCCCTCAACAGGAAAAAAGTTATAAATGGTCATTGCACCACAACTAAGACTTTATCCACAACTCAAAGCTTGGGGGATTAAAAAGGATCAAGAGAATACTGTAACAAACTTCGTACACAGTTCGGTCTATTAATTGTTTCATGTTAGATATTCTATGTGTTTACCTCAATTGAAAAAAAAAAAAAGAATGTTTTTGCTAGTATCAGATCTGCTGTGGAATTGGTATTGTATGTCCATGAAATCTTCTTTTCTCAGCACGTGTTCCTCACTAGAAGAAAATGCTGTTACCTTTAAGCTTTGTCAAATTTACATTAAAATACTTGTATGAGGACTGTGACGTTATGTTAAAAAAAAAAAAAGATGTTAAGTCACAAAATGCGGTAATAAATATTTCATTTTTGATTTTTTGTTAGGCTTTGGTGTTTTTAATGGTTTTAAGGCATGGCTCCACAATGCCAACTATATATACAGTACTGAAAATGGGTGATGATTTCTCCACCCAGAAGCTGAGTATATTTGAGACTTCACCTACCAACAGTTTTAAAGGTCATCATCTATAGATTTTCAGTACGTATTTGGCCCATAAATTCCACCGGCAGAAAACTTCTAAAGGTATGAAATTGTGTATGTGTTATGAGTTAGGCTGAAAGAATACCTTCAAAATGCCAAGCCTCCTTTATAGATGTGTGACTTTTTAAAAAGTACTTTGAGATCAAGCTTTTCATTTGCATCCTCTGCCAGAATAAAGGGCTTTTTCAGGGTTAATTTTACATAATAAGAAATAACATCTGTGCTCAAAGGTAATTTATCTCCCTGTGTTTCTCCCCTGTCTTTTCAAAATACCATTGAATATGTAAATTAAAATTTATATATAGATGTTTATGGATAAGTAAACAATTTTTATGGATTTTGAAATCCTGAGCTTAAAAGATTACTGAAGCATTAATATTTAATATGAGTTATAGGATGATGATTTTTATTTCAGACACCTCCACATGCAGGATTGCCAGTTTGATGAATTGATGACTAAACTTTTTCTAAAAAAAAAATCAAAACAGACAAAAACCAGACAGAATGATGCCATTTTCCAAATTTCATTCAGCAGTCCTGGAAATTTATGCCATGAGCTTGTTGATATTGCACAAACAATGCCTGCTAAAGCGTGCAAAAAGCAGAAGTGTGAGGTATCCTCATGCCCCTCAAATTTTCAAATAAGCAGACTGCCCTGCAATTCTGTAACTCCTAAACTTTGAATCTTACGTTGAGAAGGCATAATAAACTTTAGCTACATATGTGATGTCAAACTGATAGGAAAATAGGTCACTAATTCTGCAAACTTGAACTTGGAAGAAATCCATAGTCATATCTTCTGTGGGACCCTTCCATCTTTCCACTTTAGACAGAGTTAATGGAAGTTCTATATAAATGGGCAAGGAAGTAAACTGCTACTGTCTTGCTTTATATTGTTAGGTAAAAATGTTATAAATTCATTTATCAGTTTAATTAGTGTACTGCTGTTTAAACATAGAAATAACACTTCTGACACAAATGAACTGCTAATGGAGAAATTCTGTGCAACTTGGAAAAGAGAGCTTTCCTTTTGATTTTTGCTCCCCCACTTTACATGAATTCTTTTTGTAAAATTTAAATATTTGTATATTTTTACTTATTAACGCTCACATCAGCTGGAAAAAAATTGGCAATTTTCCTTCCATTCCTCTCAGTAAAGTAAATGCTGAAGTGTTTACTTAGTAATTGGCTATTTAGAAAGTGTTTTATGAACTTATTACATTATTTCATTGCAGATTAGAGCTTAGCGCTCTCTCTCCTTGGTTTTAATGAGTAAAACCATCTCAGCCTGTTTCTTGGCCAGCCTCACATCCTATCATGTTAACCTTAACTCTCTTACATATTTGGGGGTAAATGATAGGTGTAATAATATTTGTCTGCAAATTCTTGCCCACCCCCATGCTAAGACCGAGGGATGATAGATTTGTTCAATTTTTATAATGCCACTTGCTCCTATCTCGGGTTTACTATTTAGTATAAAGAGTTCCGATTTGGGTATATTTAAGAAAGACTCAGCTGTCAAAAGCAAAGAAACTGGGAATGGTGTTTTGACAAGCATATAGTGTTAAAGGAAATACTGTAGTCTGAATAAAATTGCTTATGTTCTCCAAAACAAGAGTAATATAAAAACACTTTTTTATTTATATGGAAAAGCAAAAGCAGAAATAAATTCCAAAGGTTTCCCTTTCTTTAAGAAATTCTGAGAGAACTGCAGTCGCCATCTGTTAAGGGTTGGGAATTGAGCAAGAAGCCACATTTTAAAGGAGAAAAAAAAAGAAGAGACCAGGAAAGCCGGTGTCTTCCATCCGCCCCTTCTCCCTCTCACCCTCCAGGTCAGCACCCCGTCCCCGACTCCAGCTCCCTACTTAGGCTGGTGCAGAGGACTCAATTAGGACCCTCCCCCGCCTGCTCACCCACTCCCGTGCCCTCGGGCCTGCTAACCCAGAGCAGATTTGGGAAGGGGAATGTGGCTAATATCTCCAGCAGCTATCAAAAGGAGGGCCCTTCCTTCAAAGGAACCGGACAGGGGTCC
Organism: Pedetes capensis; assembly: GCA_007922755.1. Taxonomy (NCBI): domain Eukaryota; kingdom Metazoa; phylum Chordata; class Mammalia; order Rodentia; family Pedetidae; genus Pedetes; species Pedetes capensis. Next base: position 14,807 of record VMDO01005970.1, on the reverse strand, counting down.
TCCACAAGTTCCCCATTAGTCTTGCAGGCCAGCAGTTTGATAAGGAGCCTGGGCCCCCGCTACAAGTCGCCACTTTGTTAGAAGCGCGAGTGTCCGGGAGTCTGGACGTGCGGAGTGGCGCGCGCTTTGCGGCCATTGCCCCCAGCCGCCCACGGAGCGGGGTTGGTGCGGAAGTGCGTCCCGGAGTCTGCGAGAGGCGCGGGCAGCGGCGGGGCTGCGGAGGGCTCCGCCGGCTCCCTCCTGGCCTTGCCTTCGCGCGTGTTTCTTAGACAGTTAGATGAACGTGCTGCGAGCTGACGGGGGCAGGCACGCCACAGCTTCAGTCGCAGTGATCCACCGAGGGCGTCGCGCGCGTGGGCGCTGGGGAGGCGCGGCTCTGCTCGGACAGGCAGGCCAGACTGTGATGGGAACGGAGGCCGTCGAGGCCGCGTTTGAAGGGAGGTTTTAATATTAATAGTTTCGGTGTAGAGACAGAAGGGAGATTGCGTCTCCGGCTCCTCGGGGCAGACTCTGGGTGACAGGCGTGATGGATGATCCGGCGGAACCCACAGCTCCTCCCCTCCAGCCCCAACAGTGTCAAAGCTACTTTAGCTGAAGCTTTGGAAATAAAATAAATAAACAGCCTCATCACCCACCCTCATTCTTCGCGCACCTCCACCCACCCCCCGCTTTCCGACGTCGATTTATGGATCGTTATGAATCAATTACTGCTCCCGATACTTTCCCATTGGCTTAAATGCAACAGCCAAAGGACGAAAACGTGGGGTTCGGTGGGGATTTTTGTTTTTCCCCTGACAGGAACAATCGCAAAATCCATTATCTCATAATCAGAGGCGCTGGGTTAGGAGGTGAAGAGAAAGGAAGAGGTCGCCCAGGAAATAACGGGGGAGCTCTGGAGGGGAAGGGTCGCCCAGCTGCAGCCTTTGTTTTATTTCAGATGGGCTTGGTTTGTTTGTTTTTTTCGATGTGTGTGTGTGTGGGGGGGATTCGCGTGAAAATCAGATGCTTACAAGTTTGGTGACCTCATTACTGAACTCCGTGGGAGACTCTGGCCGAGCGCGCGTCCCCGCTGTCCCCAGATGCTGTCGGTAGTGAGGTCGCGCACAGGAAAAGGTGTGGAGGAATGGGCCGTCTGCGGGGCGGATTTTCACTTTGTTATGAGCAACTGTGCGCGCCAGGGTTTGCTGCCGGGCAGGGAGGGTCTCCTTCCCGCAACTCTGCCCTCTCCCCCCGCCGCTGCCTGTTTTTGTCGCCGGGACGGGGACCCGGACCGCAGCCGCCGCCCGCCCGCGCCCCCGCCTCCGCCTCCGCCTCCGCCTCCACCCCGCCCCCACCGCGGCTGCCCGCGGCTTTTCTACTCCCCCCCCCCGCCTCCTCCGCTGCGGTGCCCGGGGTCCTCTAGGTGTTTCTATGACTACACTGTGTGTGTGGGAGGGTCAGACGTGGGGGTTGCCCGCGAGAGGGCCGTTCCTGGGCGATCATTTATCAATGTCACCCACATAATGATTCTCTCTGCAGCCTCCTATTGATGAGGATAATTACATTAGCTCAGAGTGACTGATCAATGAAAAACCACCACACAAAAACTTCTTTACTCCTCTATAGTACCAAAAACCGATACAGAAATAACATAGAAAGCCTGATTTCTTTCCCCTAGTTATCCGCCAATGAATTTTGCACCCCCCCCCCAAAAAAAGGACAGGGGGATAAAGTAAGAAAATAGACCTAGGTTTGTTTCGTTTCAAGGAGGATGCAATTTTTCCCGTGAATGCATTTTCTCTAAACGTGTTGGCTTCATTCCTTCTTTGGTAAAGAATATCAACGGATTTGCTAATGTGAGTTGCTTTTAGACTGGTCTGTGGTTTTCCGTTCTTTTTATTTCTTTCCTCCCCATTGGGCATTTTTTTTTCCTGCAGAGAGAGAGAGAGAGAGAGAGAGAGAGAGAGAGAGAGAGAGAGAGAATGCTTTTTATAAATAACTGGGAAAAGAAATTAGTCTTTAAAAAAATAAAGCGTTTGCCATAGTCGGGTTATCTTTTGTCTTTATCTCTTCTTGAAGTAAAAGATGTGATGTTGCATGGGTGTAAAGGGTGGATCCATTATATGGCGACATAATTCGCTATTTTTTCACCTGAAAGTTTGCAGCTAAATTACGATTTCGCTTTTCCTAGACTTAAAAAATCAATATTTTCTCAATTAAAGAGAATTTTAATGCTTTACTTGGGAGTTGTTAAGGGAGCTGTAAATTTTATTGTAATGTTTCTTGGCTTCGGAGTAGATGCAGGAGACTGGTTGATTCTCGTGGTCTTTTTTCCTCTCAGAGAACCTAGCCCAAGAACGTCCAGTGGTTTCAGATCAAATTCAAGCAACAAAGGTAAGAACAGTTGCGAAGGGGTCCGAGCAGAGGGTGGGGAGCCCTCGGCGGCAGGGGCTCCATCGCCAGAGGCCATTGTCCTATATATATTCACCTCTCCTCCCCACCTCCTGGAATTGACAGAAGTGTACGTTCACTCTAATCATTCTCAAAGGAGAACACGCCGTCTTAGTCTCCCATCTGCTCTGGGACGGTCAAAAAGGAGATGCATTTGGGGAGCCTTCTAGACGCTTCCCAGTGCTCCTCCCCTGTCTTATTTCTCCAAGGGGTACCTCAGCACTGGCTCTTTTCACAGTTTCTTCCGTATCTTACGCGTGTTGCAGCCTCTGTGTCAGGAATCGTTCCCCTCCTCAGGAGCGCGCACTGTTTACAGATGTTTTCCCCTTCCACACGTCCCACCTAGTAAAAGTTCCCGCAGAGAATTAACTGTGGTGTGTTAATAGCCCAGATCTGCTACTGCTCTCTACTGCAAAGATGAAATCTGGGAACTTGGAGGATTGTGCTGAAGTAATGTTGCAAAGCTGGTAGAGGCCAGCCGAAGTCCAAAGATGAGAAATTCCAAGGCCCAGGGACTTGATGGGAAGCAAGGTAGAGGAGGGCTGGGATTTAGCTCAGTGGGTAGAGCGCTGCGCTACAGTCTCTGAGGCCCTGAGTTCAATTCCCAGCACCACAAAAAATGGGAGAAGGGCCTGGCAATCCACTCCCAAGGCAATCCCGAAGCACTCAGCCATTGAAAACCCTATAAGGATCGCTATGAGTCCGGATACCGACTCGACGGCACCTAACAACAACAACAAGGTAGAGGAACTTTCAAAAAGTAAGGGGGACAGGAGAATGAGAATGAAGTCATATTGGGCCGTAAAGAGAGAGGGATGGGGCGAGGCAGAAAATTGAGTCTTTGGAATCCCTTTATCATTTAAATATAACTGATAAAAGCAAATTGAATACCTACAGGTTGTTAGTAAATTTTTGAACCCAAAGTCTGCTTAAAAACAAGTACTCAGAGATGCCTTAAAGGGTCTGAGTTTCCAACAGGAGCTACTCACAAAGTTCCTTTTGCAGTTTCCCCTTCAGTTAATTTGCTGGGAATAAGAAAACTGGAGAAAGAGCTATGTGTGTGGTGTACCAAGGGCTTCACTAAGAATATGATGAGAAGGGGCACCTAGATATAATGAGGCTGCTGTTTTAAGCTGAACAGAAAAGGGGTAGAGTAGACAAAAAGCCACATACCCCCACAGTGCACTTTAAAATAATTCTTACCTGCCTGCTTTTCTTTTCTCTCTACCCACACATTACATGAAACACTATACCTAGGTGGGGAAATTCTCAAGTTCACCGTCTCCTATCTGTAGACCCACCCCGTAGATCCCCCTTCCCTTAGATTCCTGACGTGTAAGCCTAGACTCTGGCCTTTTTATCAAGTGAGTGGGGCTTTGTGAATGTATTTGTACTTTTCTGCTTTGAGTCTAAGTTTCTCACTTTGGAGGAGGGAGGAGGTGCAAGAAAGGAGGGGGAGGGGAGCAGAACACAAAGACTATCTAGTTCTCACCAAGCAGGTTTCAAAATAGGAACTTAATGGGAAGAAAGAAGAAAGAATAAAAAAAATAAAAATAAAGAGGAGCGTGAGAATTGTTTATTACAACAGGTTTACTTGTCTGGAAGAGAGGTGATTCTGTGAGCATTTTTTCCTTTGAGGATTCTGTTTTTCCTTGCATTGAAACATTTTCAAATTTTAATCCTTTAGCAGACAAAACCTCAATATAAATATGACATGGGCTACTGGCAAAAAACCGAACTTAAACTCGGTGCATAGAGGGGAGGGGGTGTGGGGCGGAGAGAGAGTCCTTTCTGATTAATAACTAGCAGGGTAATGTTGAGGGCTTTTTCTGCCCGATTGCCTTTTTGAATTAGAGCCGATTTCTTCACACTTCAATAGTGCCTGTCTCCTTTAAAATGACTGGCAGATTTGTTTCTCTTTTTTCTCTCCCTGAGACTTAATGATGTAAATTTTCTAATTAGTTAAATCATATTGCTAAAGGCCTAATATTTACCGTGTAAGAAATGATCATTCTGATTTGGAGCTCTTGAAATATTTTGAGAAATAACATTTAGCTTTTAGGTTGAGGGATGAGAAAGGAGGAAGAGTTATTACGGAAAAACGGTTTAAAGAAGAGAGGCAAGGATCCGGCAACATGTTAAATTAATAGCTGAAGTTGAGCTGGGCTCACACCCCAAGTCTGCTTTTATTTTTCAATCAGCGAAGATTTAATTGGCAGCCCTCGGGCCGGGCGATCTGATATTTTCTCATTAGTTTCCCATCACTAATCTTGAGTGTTATATTGGCTTAAAGGTTGTCAACATTTGACCAATTTTATTTAAGGGGGAAAAAAATCACGCATTACGGCTCCGGGATGTGAGATGTGCAGATAAATCCTGCTTGGATCAGCGGAACTAACAGGCGAAAAGAAATGTTGACTATTCATCTTCGCATCTAATAAATTGCATTAATGTATATTTCAAGACTAAGGAAATTATACATACGCTACATAGATACAGATGAAAAGAAAAGGGGTTGATGGAGAGGGAGGGCACTACAAACGGGATGGGTAGGTGAAGTGAAACGCAGATACATTTCAAACCTAGGGTAAATAATCCAAGTGGAATCGCTGTTGAGGGTTTAGGAGGCACAGTACCCCCCCACACCTCCCCTTGCTTTTGCAGCTGCGTGAAACTGCTAAGCCTGTCATGCAAGCTCTGAGCCGCTCAGCGGATCTAGAAACAACATCAGAGCGCCCCCTGCTGGCTAGCAGAGCAGACCGCGGCGGGTCATCCCCCTGCGAAGTGAATCCGGTTTTCCTGCGCCCCCCACCCTTCACTGACTGCTTCTACCACTTACTCCCACCTTCGTTCTACAGCCAAACGCCGCAACAGGGGAATAGCATGTCAAGGCTGAACATTTAAATGAATAAATGATAAAAATAATAATAAAATGCGAAGGAACCCCTACCCTCGCTTGGCCTCTGGGGAATAAACTATCAAATGCCTTAGGAAAGGGATACATTTTCTAAATCTCTTTATTCTGTGGGATTTTGCTGTAGTTTTTAATTTTTTTCTGCCTAACTGTACATTCCAAGTCCAAGCATATATTTTAATAGGTGCTGTGGAAATTTTTTTTAAAAATAGATATCTGGTGAGGAAAGCAGCGAATAAAAAACATTGTTTCCATCCTTGTAAAATTAAACTCTCAGGGAAACCTCACTTTTCCAGAGGAATCACTTTCTTTCCTTTTTCTTTCTTTTCCTTCTTTCTTTTTTTCTCTTTCTTTCGTCCTCTTCCTTCCTTCCTCCTTTCCTTCCTTACTTCCTTCCTTCTTTCCCTGTTTAAAAGTTGTCCCCGATCTACCTACCTACCTACACACAGACACACACACACACACAGACACACACACACACACACACACAGAGACACACACACACACACGTCTTTTCCACAGGAGTACCCTTGCTTATCAGTTTGGCTGAATCTGAAAGGGTGGCTAAAGTGCATCAAAATAAACAGTCAATGTCTTTGACACTTGATCTTCACGTCCAATGCAAAGTGTGGAATTGCTACTATTTGGAAGTATTTGGGTGATTTTTCAACGGTTCAGTACATAGGGGCCTTTTCTTGGCTTCCCAATTAATCTTCGGTGGGATTTCTGAGCAGGGTGTCCGCGAGGGCGCACAGGTAACGAGAGCCGGGCAAGCCCCGGCTGGCAGGAGCGCCGACTCCTCCGCCAGCCTCTGCTCCTGGGAAAGGCGCTGGCGCAGCCGCCCTGTCGTCTGACCACAGCTGGACCCCCACACGAAGCGTGTTAATCTACAATGCGGAACGACTTTAATGTCTGGGCGAGTTTTGGTTTTGTTTTTTGACGGACCGGTTTGCGGGATTTTGTGAAAGCAGTTCTCAGAAATGAGGCGCTGGGGAAGGAGCCCCGGGTGGGGAGGACAGCGGGGGAAATGTGGGTCTCTTGACTTTCATTTCTGGCCAGAGTACCAGGATCCTCCCTTTAAAAATCCACGTTTTTCCCTGGCTTCTCTGCAGAACCCCGGACTACCCCTTCTACAATTAATGTCCCCATTTGGAGCCTGGGACAGGAACTCGTGGTCCCCAGAGAAGGAGCGCTCCTAGGGCAAGGCAGAGGAAGTGGGTAACCTGGGTCTCCATGCCAGCGATGTGAGGACGCTGTACAGCTGTGCCAGAAATATTGCTGGGGCTATTGTGACAAAGATAAAGCTAGATATTTATATACAAGCTGTTATCATTTTGGGGGGTCTGTTCTGAAGAAGTTCATTGCATCAAACTTTCTATAAACATAAACCTTGCTCTGGGAAGGGAGAATGAGTTGCCTCCCAATGCTGTTGACTTTTTGAAAGGTCCCTATTAAACTCAAAAGTGTAAGAGAAGTCACTGTAGACCACATGAGACCAGTTACATATATTTGTACATCCATATGTGTGTACACAGAATATGTAGTTATTTATATAAACAAAACAATAGAGACAAGGTCAGAAGTGGTCCTCACTACAGTTGAATCCAAATAAAAATATTTTCAGTAAGATACTCTTACAGCTGAAGAAAATATGAAAATCCCATGGTGTTTGTCTCAGTTTGACTTAATAAAATTTGGGGGCATTAACAGTCTGGTCAATGTTCTAAGTAAATTAATGCAAAGGTCCTTCGAAAGAGATGGAAAATACCTCCTGCCATTAATCTTAAACCACTTGAAGATTATGATTAAAAGAATGAGATCACTAAGCATTATCATCTCAAATAGCTGTTAACAGCCCCATCTCTTTATTGTGGCAACAAAACAAACTCTCTAAGAATAGTCTTTCTTCCTCTTTTTTTTTTTAAATCTTTGTTTTTGTTTTGCTTTAAGGGCAAAGAAGGGAAAACAGAAGCCAAAAAACCTGTCTCAAAAGTCTTGGAATTGCTGCTGTTAAAAGGATGCTATTCATTTCTGATTTGCTCAGCTTGTGCTACAAAAGAAAAATAAATCGAATGATGTGTCTACATGTGATGAGAAGAAAATACCAACAACAGCAGTGTAGGTGTGTTTGATTTTCTTCTTTCCTGAAAAAAATCATTTTTAACACTCAGCAATTTAGCAAGTTGAAAGCTATGGAAATGTAAAAGACGTTCGCTTGCCCACATCTATTCGCTGACTTCTGTCACTTGAATTTTGCAGGCTTTTGTATCAAATAGAAATTGTGGGAAAGAGAATTAGACACTTGCCAAGGAATAACAATATTATACACTTTCAAATAACTCTACCTAATCCTGTATTTGAGTGCTGATAGGGAGGAGGGAGGATGCAATTTCCCCTAATAAACCCCAAGCCCTCATTAAACAGAGAGAAAGAAAGAGGGGGGGGGCGAGAACTTCATTGCTGGGCATTCTGACAAAAATGGAAGCAGTTCCGCTCTGCCCCTAGAGTCCTAGGAAAGGACCTCCCCTCACCCTCCAATATGCAAAAGCCATTATGTTATCCTTAGAGCCCTGAGTTGGGTGGACCTTTCAGAGAAATACATAATAATTAACATTTTTAAAAAGCCAAATGCTGAAACAAAGGGAGATGGCTAACAAAAAAATAAAGTGCTAAGAAATGTTTTTCAAACCCTGCAAAATTCAAGATGTCACAGAAAAATCAGTGCGACGCGATCCCTTTTAACTGAGCACTCAGGTCTCCTACTGGGGGAGTTTCCAGTTGAAAGTGGAATTGGAAGATCTCACGTCCTCTAAAGCAATGCGGGATGTTACCCTGAGGGTCCAGGAAGGGTGGTAGGGGATGTCCCCCTCCTCGGGCCAACGTTTTCCACCTGTTCCTTGCGCCTCAAGCTGGCGCGCAAGAGAGAACAGGAACTGGAGCGATTTCGCTGCGGGTCTCCAAGGGGTATCTTACCAAACTAAGGAGGAAACCCAAATAGGGCCCCAAAGGCCACAGATCCCGCCGAAGGGGCCGAACCTCTGGGTAAGTAGGCAACCACCTACTCAGTTCCTAGGCCAAGCGCCCACGTTCGGGTGGACAAAAGGCACACAGGCCACGCTGGTCTCCCAGCGAGTGGGAAACTCAGTGGAGGGAAGCAGTCTCCCCGCCGCGCTACGGTGCATGTGTGGGCTCGCGTGCGCGCGCAGGCGCGCGCGTGTGAAACACGTGCCCTTCGTGAGGGCCTCCAGGTGCAGATGTCAACTGTTACAGTTCACCCGCGGGACTCCCCGGTCCCTGAATCCACACCTCCCTTTGTCTCCTCTCTGCCGCCTCACCTCTCCCCACCAGCTCCCCAGATCCCAGGCCACGCCCGGACAGGTGTGCTGCCTTTAGCTGGAAAGCTCCAGGAAAAAGATCCCCCCAGGAAAGGCGGCGGCAGGAGGCGGGGTGGGGATCGGCAAGGGCGTTGTTACTTCCAGAGCTGGGACATCCGTATCTTCTAGTAATTGTCATCCCCCTCCATCTTTTCACCGTGATCTACGGTATCCAAAAAGCAGAGACTGACTCACGGGAAAACCGGGCTCAGGAAGACGTTGGGAATTGACGCAGGCTTCTGAGACCTGAGCAGTCTTTGCTTAGGTTCAAAAGTATGATTTTAATTTTCTTAATGAAGGCGCGCTCTAGAGCTCAGCTGGTAATGGCTCTGCTGAGTTTAATAGACTTCTGTCCAACAGGAAAAGACGGATAACTATCGGTTATAAGTAATCTGCTCTAATGCAATTATTTTCCTAGGTTCGAAAGTCATTGTGCTGAGAGGGCAGGAGTGAATTAAGTCCTCCGGGACCGCGGACGCAGGGCAAGGAGTCTGCCTGAAATACGATCTGAACCTGTTTTGTGAGATGCAATTGGGTTTGGGGGTCAAGTCGAAGGCTTCAAAGCCCTTGATTGTGAAACCCCACCACCACACACAACCTTTCTCCTTCCCTCCTTTGCTGGTCTCCTTCTCCTGCTACCATTTCTCCTTTTCTCTCTGGCTTTGTCTTACCCTTTCTCTCCACTTCTCCCAGAAATCATGCTAATTTCTTCTCTTCTATTTTGCTTGTCTTTGTGGATTTTAGACTGACCTATTAAGCTCAAAGTATTTCTGGGAAACAAACACAGAAGTAGGCTCTTGGGCTGTGGCAGCCCATTCACTGTTTGTGACATAATAGAAGTGGGATGTTTAGGACATTGGTGATGCTGTGTACACACAGCTAATATAGTGGGAGGATTATTTTTATCCGAACAAGGACCCAATCCAGGTCACTCTGCAAGAGTGCTAGTTCCCTTTAAGCTTTCACACAAATTATCATTCCAGGCCATTTTTATTTGGAATTGCCCAAACTTTTCTCAGCTCTCCACTTCACTTTGCCTAGTAAACTCAACTCCCAGGCAATCGGGTCTTAAAGAGATAAAAATTAACATGATTCATAATTTCCCCGCTTACAAGAAACAAGGCAGGTCAATGGGAGGAGAGCCCAGTGGCCTGGCCCTGAATGGAAAGGAGGGAGGCCCGCAGGCCCCCAAGCCAGTGAGCGCTGCGCCAGGCCAGGCCAGGCGCCTGGAGCCCACTCTGGTTCCCGCACCTCCTCGCATTTCCACTCCAGCCCACGCTGCCCGCTGGGGAACAAAGACGATCTTGGGACCACGCACAAAGAGGAGTAAATAAACCTCAAGCCTCGGATGTCTGTGTTCGACCCCATCACACCCTCCAACCCCCCAGAAGACGAAGGAGGCTAACTGAAGTCTCAAAAACCCTCTGCATCCGTGGATCCTTGGCTTTATTTATTCCCTCTTCCCTCATCTGCTCTCCTCCCTTCTTTTCTTCTCTTCCCTCCTTTCTCTGTCTCTCCTTCCTGTCACAGACGCGCGCGCGCGCACACACGCAGTGACTTAGGAATGAAGAGGCTCAGTAACTACTGTCTTCTCCTCCCTAACGCACTTCTACCCCATTTCCCACCGCCTCTGCAGCCAGAAAGAGAAAGAGGAGAGGAGAGAAAAGAAAGAGAAAGAATGCACCAAAACAAGTGCAAGCCCATTTGCAGACTCCACGCAGGCCGCGGTGGCTGTGGATGCACCCTGCCTGCGCCCGAACGCGGGAAGTTGGGGTGCAGCTAGGGCAAGGCCGGTTAGCTCTGGGCTCCCGGAGGGTGGGAGTTCGGTAAGGCGGGTGGTGGGAAGCTCGCTGCCTTTGCTTTTCGCCCATGCTCTCCCTGAGCTCCTATGAGGGAACTGGGGAGCAGTCTAGTGCTCAGGCGCCCACGACCTTGGAGGACTTGGAGAAGCTGCGCGGGGCGCTGGCACCTCGGAGTTGCAACCACGTGGCTGCAGACCAGGCAGCTACGGCCAAGGCGGGTGTGAGATCTGCATCGAGGGAAGCTGTGTCCAACTCCTCCAGCGCCCAGCCTCCACTAATATGTCAGGAAGTCGATGGCAGTGGCCAGGCCCAGGCTCTACAGCAGCCTGGTGTTCCAGTGGGCTCAGGGACAGAGGGCCCGCCTTTGACTCCAGGAGCAGATTGGGTGCGGGAGAGAGAGAAGGAATGACTGTCCAGTCAGTCCCACCATGCTGGGCTCACTTGCATCTGTAGGTCCCCAGGTCCCTCCAGAGGGCAGGCCTGCTGCTGTATTTCTGTCTGGGTGGGACAGCCACCGCCAAGACTCTGGAAGTCCTAACAAGTTCTGGGGGAGTCCAGTTTTGCTTTAGATAAGCAATGGGAGAGGACAGGAAAGACAGCTATCACCTTCCCGCCAGCCTTGTCAGAGTCTCTTCAGCCAAGCAAACTTGAGAAGGCTTGGGTAGAGGGCCAGGAAAAGCCAATTGCCTGCCATGGCACCCACCACCGAGGAAAAACCTGGACAGTGTATCACATCTCCCTCACCAGCTGAGAAATCATTGTTGTGTTTTTTGGTTTTTATATTTTTTGTGTTTGTTTTTGAAATAAAGTTGGTGAGCTTATTAATTACAGATAAGAAACAGTCCATGCTTTAGATTTAAGCACTGGCATTCAGAGAGAAAAAAGCAATACTTAAGAAAAGAAGAATACACACCCAAGACATGGACTTCTGCAGAACATCACCACCAGCTAAGGATTCTGCAGTGATGGCTTGAGGTCCCAGACTTGTCCAGACCCCTCAGTGTCTTGCCTCTCTCAGGCCAATCTCACCCCTGGAGCAAACTAGAGGAGCTCTGGGGGACATATGGAGGCCCCAAGAGTTAGGCTTGCTGCTCATTTACTCTCCTGTCTTAAATGTCAGTAGAAGAATGCACTTACCCTCCTTTAAATGTCAGCAGAGGAAAGCACTTTTCTTTTTTCTTTCTTCACTTCCTTCTTTTTTTCTTGCAATAAATTAAATTTAGAATTGTATTCATATAGGATTAAGGTGTAAAATGTATGTTTTTTTTTCCAATTGTGCTTAGACATGTTTAAAGAAGGACCAGACTGAACACAGTATGCTTTTAAAGAACAAAACACTTAAATATAGGTTTAAGGATAAAGGACACTATGAGTGCCTGATGTCCCCTTCCAGTGCCTTCATAAACAAGATGCTTAAATCAATACTCCAAAATAATACAATATTGCATATTTAAGTTCCCTTAAAAGAAGTTAGAGGCAAATGTATGGCTTTATAGTTAAATATTCTCTGCTTCACTCTTAACTCTTTATTTATCCAGGTTTCTTAGTTAGTACAGGTTACATAATCTACTCAAAAGGGGTTATATTTCCCACCACAATAGAGAGAAGACAGTCGTTCATTCTTTGCAGCTTATCCAGGGGCCTTTGGACTTTTTGACTGTTGAAGTTTAAATACAGTAAGGTCACAGGTGATTGACAAGTTCAAGTTACTTAGCTCGATTATCAAAATTTTATTTCTGAATCATGTTCAATTTGATTATCCTGCTTTGGTATAAAGTACCTTAGAAAATCCAAAGGGACCAAACAATTTGCACCATGTCCTACATCCTATGAGTTATTTGTAAAATTGTGTTGTGATATTTGCCTCTGTTAATGTTTCTGTGGAAACCAAGTCTCTCCAATTAGATTTAGAAACACAGCTATCCTGCTAATTCAAAGGCAGTCACTTCAAAGGCACAATAATCACTAAATTTTGACACATTTTCTAAAATATCTATAAATGCCTAAGCAGAAATTTTCAGGCTGCTCAGGTTCCCTGGAGAAGTTATATTCAATGACCAGTTATGTTCAGTGCTCAGGCAGCCAAACAATGGTTAAGAGAACAATTTGCAAATAGATATGCTCCAACTCTGTAACTCAAAGTTACATTATTTACTAGATAACCAAGTTCTTCCGATCAAGGCTTATGTGGCCACATCTGGAAACACTTCCTTTGCTCCACCCATCACTGCTCCCCCAGCCTGGAGTGAGAGCAATTTTCCAGGCACCCCTCCTTCTGCCATTATACGATAGCATCAGCTTTTAATCAGCAAGAGAGGCACTCCTATTTAAATTTACAGGATGACTCTTTATTTCATTTATCTTTGCTTTTGGAGGAAAGTGAAACAAGAGCACCACCCTTATTAATTATAAGATTGATGGGGTGAAAAAAGCCAAATGAATTTGGCTTGCAAATTATTAGTAGAGGTATGAATATTTATGAATGTGCCAGCAAGTGCAGTCGTGAACCCTGGGTATCAAGCTTGGGAGACAGTCAGACCAATGAATTCAATGAGGGTTCAGTCTTCCCAAATCTGACATGACATAAATGGAAACTTCTGAATTAGACCCTGGGTGGGATCCCATCAAATAAGTTACCTTTTTTTGTGGGTGGCTGATCTTGTTAAAGATGAACTTACTTCTTTTTAGTGTCGATCATAAGCTTTAAAAACCTAAGGTGAAAGTAGATAGGTTTTATGAGAAAATTTCTGTGGTTTCCCTACTTGATATTCATTTACATTTTAAATCAAGTTGATCTGCAAAATATTTGTAATGTGCAATTTTAAATTTTAAAAGTATTTTTATTTAGCCCCAAAATATTGGAAACCTAATATATCCTGGGTATAGGGCAGATCTAAATAGACACAACTAAGTTACATACAAGAAAAAAATGAGAAGGAAAATGAAAACAACTGAAGAGATAAGAAGACATGTGTTCTATTTCTTGTTTACCTTTCTAGGCGCCAGACTTGTTCACGGTGTCATAGTAAAGCGAGGAAAGGTATGTGGAGGATAGAGGCAGGAAGGAACAAGGGAGAAAGGAAAAGTTTCAAAAGGAGGATATAATAATTCAGTAAAAGATAAACTCTACCTTCATCTTGATTACACATTTACCAGTTCTGTAATGCAGTGGGAAAGAGGCTGAAGGTTTGAATTTAATGAGCTCAACTGTGGTCTCCTCACCAGTTTCTTGACTGTGGAAGGATTGTTGAGTGGGAGCTGACCCAACCCTGTGAAAATGGCTCATTCTGACATCGGAGCCAGCTTCACACATACATTTTGAAAAGGAAGACAAGTTGTTTTCAAAACAGAAATGCTAAGCATTCTAAAAAGCATAAGCAATTTTTAAAAAATGCTCCTTAAATTTCCTGAAAAACTCCCAACTATATTTTTTTTCACAATGGTAAGTGGATATTTGTGCTAAATTGATGCTTCCTGTATATCCTGTCTCAATTTGTCTCCTCACTGTGAGGATATAATTTTTTTTTAAAGACGCAATGCCACTGTCAACAATTTACTTAAATTCACAAACCTTGAAATGGATGCATCTCCTATCAATCACAAGTAGTAGATACAGTAAAATGCATTCAACATTTGTATACCAATAGTGGCACACACACAAATCTGTTTTGTTCAATTTAAATGCTCTTCAACATGTCATTTCATATTTTTCTGCAACATGTTATAGGTTAGTCATCCTGCTTCAGCTGATTGTCAAATCCTTAACCTAATGAAAATTCAAAATAGGATATTTACTTGCCATGGCCTTCAGAGCTAAAAGGTGGGCTTAGGAATCATTTGGCAATCCTTCTTATCTTTCTGACAAAGAACTGGAAGTTTAAAGATGGCAGCTGACTAGTCCAACTCATAAGACTATTTAGCTCTAATTACTGACTACACCTCAATACTCTTAAATTGAAGCCAATTTTTATTATTATATGATACTTTCCCATTTTGTCCCCTTTATATTAGAGAAATGTTTATAATACTATATGCAGACTTATCTTTTAATAATTTTCCTTCCAGTACATTGACAAGGAAATTCTTATTTGTTGTTGTTGTTGTTAGGTGCCATCGAGTCGAGTCCGACTCATAGCGACCCTATGTACAGCAGATCGAAACACTTGCCGATTCTGTGCCAGGCAAACAATCTTATTTATGTTTAAGCCCATTGTTGCAGACACTGTGTCAATCCATCTGGTGGAGGGTTTTCCTCTTTTGCGTTGACCTGCCACTCTTCCAAACATG
>VMDO01005969.1:0-105726 GCA_007922755.1 Pedetes capensis | reverse complement strand
CATTTGTATAAATACACTTCTGATGAGATTTTGACTTTAAAGAAATTAAGTCATTTTTCCCTTATAGTCCAAATCAAGTTGATCAAGCCCCTTTATTAACATTTTAACTTGGTAAATCCCAGCACAATCCTAATAGTAAAATAATAAGAAGTGATAGTAATTTTGACTGTCATTGTGACTCTTTTAAACAGTAACTAAGGCATAAAAGTTGTATAGTTTATGCAAATTATAATGTGTTTTCTTTTAGGAAATTGGTTAAAATTATGTTACAAAATTTTTTTTCCACCCAGCTTTAATCTTGCATAGATGATGTTGAGTGCTGCATTGACAAGGAAAATGTCCCTTTCATTGTGCAATAGGGTAACATCTTTAGATAAGGCAAAAATAGTCATGGCAGCACATCTAGTGTATTTAAAATAAGAATGTAAATGTCTTTGTATGTTTCCAGCTTCTGGGGCCAACTGGCTCTTACGTTAGGCATATTAGGTAACATTATGGAGCCAGGACATTTTTCCATATACTCTCAGAGACCTCACTCCCTCGCTTGGAATCTTACTTGGGGCCCTGTTTGTTGATATATTTGCAGCAAAAAGCCATTAACTTACAAGGTCAAGGGGTTAATGGAAGAAATATTCTCATCCTCGTCTTCCCATTATCTTGTAATGTTTTGCTGGGAGCTGAGGAAAGATAACACTTTTCTCCTCCAATTTCTCTCAGTAGTTTTAAAAATGGTGACTTCATGTTTCCATGACTAAATAAAAGATTAAACGCCAATATGGAAAGGTTTAGAATTGTACCTAGTCAAGCTGACAGTTGAGGCAAGTATTCTATCATGACCACTTTTGCTGAGGTCACTGACTGGGATCCTGTAACAAAAGCTAGGAGGAAGATACTTTAATGATTTCTTCATTTCTTTGTCTGGAGATTTTTCTTTCCTGTTCCATTTTAGGTAAATTGTCATCTTGCACAAGAAGGCAAGAAAATTTTTAAAAACTTCAAAAGTAGAAATCAAAACTACTTTTGCTAATGCCAAAAGAAATTATGTCTAGAGAGTTTACTCAGATTGGACCTCTCCCAATTCCAAGTATTTTAGAGATACATAGGGTATAACAAAAATCCTTGTGCTGAAGGAATTCTTATTAAAACCATGTTGATAATTTTAGATGGAATTAAAGATGGAATTAATTTGCCTCCATTTTATATGTGGAAATCATTGCCCAGCTAAGGTTATCTCTGTTTTTCTCTTTGAAAATGATATACTACATAGCCCAACAGTCCTGGTATAATGTATCTAATAAGATTGTTGTTATTGTTGTTGTTGTTGTTAGGTGCCATCGAGTTGGGATCTGACTCATAGCCACCCTATGTACAACAGGGGAAAAACTATTGTCAATGCTTCTTTGCTATTCAAAGGGGTTTCAATGGCAGATTGATTTTTGGGAGTGGGTTTCTGGGTCCTTCTCCCAAGTCTACAGCACCTGGTGTTCCTAGGCAGTCTCCCATCTAAGTACTAACCAAGCCCTACCCTACTTAGCTTCTGAGATCTGATGAGATCAGTCGCCACAGGGCTACAGCTGCAGGCCTAATAAGATTAGGTTGTGTAATAAGATTTAAGAGTCACTGAAAGCCAGGTGCCATACCACACCACCATGCCACACACCTGTATTCCCAATGACTTGGGAGGCTGAAGCAGAAGAATTGCAAGTTCAAGGCTAAAGGCAGCCTGCATAACTTAGTGAGACCTTGTCTCAAAATAAAAAATAAAAAGAGGGGCAGTGGGTGCAGTTATGTGATAGACTACTTGCCTAGTATGCAGGAGGCCCTAGGTTCAGTCCCAAGTACCATTAAAGTAAAAAAGTCACTGGAAGTTCTTGTCTTATAAGTAAAGTTTCTACTGGAAAATTTTCCCCAGAAATTCAACCAATTAGAGAATTCTCCAGATTAATTAAAATAAGATGTAATAAAAGTATTGAAGAATACTTTAGGAAACTTGTGTAGTCCTTTCTCTCTAAAAGCTGGAATACCTTTATAATTTCATTTGGAGCTTAGTCATAGGCATAGGTGTAGTTATCACTTCAGAGTGGACTTGAATTAAAATAATCCTAGCCTATTCAGTGGTAGTGCTCTGCCAACAAACACAGGTTGTGCTGGTTTGATTTGACACAGCTTGGGTGGTGAGTTTGACTAATTTTACTTCTTAAATCTGCTATGCCAGTCAAGGCATGGGGACACATGTGGTTATAGTCCTCCTTGTCACCCATAATTTAGCTTGACAACAGACATGTGAGTTTTCTCTTTACTCAATGTTTATATAAAGGGAATTTTTAGCACATAATTTTCTAATTCTCTTGAAACTCTAACCTCAAAATAATAGAAGCAGGGAAATGTAATTAAATGTCTGTTTAAAATAATTTGAAAAATAAAGAAGCTAGTAGAAAACTTTTTCCATAATTGGATTTTTTTTTCTCGGAATGAGTTGAGATCATTGTTCAGTAAGAGGTTACCTAGTACTGTTGATAAGCCACCTTTCCTGTGTCCTCCAGCACTGAGAGCTGGCCACAGCACACCCCTAGGTGCTTTCTCCAAAAAAGCTACTTTGTTTCTATGCCACATTACCCCATGCCTTTGTCCCTTCAGTGTCCTGGACCTCATAATTATTGGGCCAATTTTTCCATTTACTGTCTTTCGTGCTCAAAGTGCAAACTTTGTGTATTCATTTGTGCAGACTTAGATATTCATAAGCCTGTTAAAAATTTCAAAGTTAACATTCCCCCTCCCTCCCCAGATTTTTTTAAAAGACCTTTTTCTGTAATCTATTTATTTTACATATTCTCACACCAGGAGTTTTTCACACAGTAGTAACTGCAACAGCGATATATATGGACCATCTGCCACGACATCTTTCTAAAATATCTTCCACCAGAGAAACTAAGCAAATTTAGTGCTCCCAGGGGAGTTTCATGAATGCACACCAAAGTCCAGCTAACGTGCAGACTGCTACTGTGTGGTAGTTATGTTTTGGCCTCATCTATGATAATAAGGTGATTGAATTTGGTGATCTCTAATAGCCACCATAGCAATTCTATGGAAAGTGAAAGTAAAAGGTAGAGCCAGGCGCCATGGCATCCACCTGCTTATAATCCCAGTGACTTGGAAGGCCGAGCCAGGAGGATCACAAGTTGGAAGCCAGAGGCAGCCTGTGCAATTTAGTGAGACCCTGTCACAAAATAAAAGATTAAAAATGGGCAGGAGATGAGGCTTAGTGGTAGAGCATTTGCCTCACATGCATGAGACTCTAGATTCAACCCCCCATTACTGGGGAAGAAAAAAATAAAAGAAAGTAAAAGGCAGAAACTAAAATGCAGACAATTAATACAGAGCTTCCTTTTACAGGGACAAGTCCCATTTTTCTAAATATTTCCCTTTGGGCCTTTGGGCTTTCTAAAAGAAAGCAAGCTCCCTCTTAAATTCCATCTTCCAAGGAAACAATGGATCAGTATCAGTGGCCTCAAGGACTTCAACCTAATTAAGCTCTAGAAACACTAGGAACAGGGCAGAATTAGTTACATATGTCTCTGTGAAATTACAGTTTTTATGCATGGGTGACAAGAGCATCTCAGCCCATAGTCAACCGTGACGTCATATCCTCTGAAGAAGTCTGAGACAGCATGTCCCGAGTTGGCTTTCAGTTCATGATCACATTAGCACTGCTCTTACTACTCCAATTCTTTCTAATAATAGAAAATAGGAGTCTAGTTCACTAGTGGGAGAACTCAGAGGTAAAAATTGGAGCAGAAGATTTAGGAATATGGTTTTCGCATACGTGGACATCTTTACAGTAATATGTCCCATTTATAGTTAACACTTTGATTAAAGGAAGACTTAAAGATCCAGACCACCTCACAGCCATTGTTAAATATTCTCTTCTGCTATAATAATTTTAAAAGGAAGTTCAGATGCAGAAAAAAATACCATTAAAACCATCACTCTCCCTAGCACATACCATTAATCCATGTGCTTGCACATTCAGCCACTCATACCCAGTTATGGCTTTTAATTTGGACATATATCTAGTACATATTTGGGGTATTAACATAAATGTAAATTTTAATGACAGGATTTGTGAAATAAAAAATACATAATATGCATACATCTTGTAAAGTAAATAATGGCAATATAATTGTTCCATTTGGCATCCCTATAAATTTGTACCTCAAACAAATATCACTCTGTGTCTCTGTTTCTGTGACTCTAGCTCTCTCTTTCTGTATCTCTGTTTCTTTAGCTTTCTCTGACTACTCCTATATATATACACACACATACAAATCTCTGAGGATGTCAAAAGAAATAACTGGTTCGGTTTGTTAGTATCTGCAAAAACATTTTTTGTTAGAATTTCTGACCTTTAATGATAATATTAGAGTGATCTTTATCATTAGTTTTCTACTTTAATTGAATTTTTAAGTCATCTTTTACTAACTGCTTAATGTCAATGGATTTCATTCTTAGACCTCAAATTAAAATGAATTTTTACATGTTTTCAATATGGTTTGGGGCTTACTAGTAGCCACTGCAATGACGTTCCGCATCACCCATATACAATTTCATTTAAGACAAAATAGTGGCTCCAATAGAAAACAAGTGCAGTTTTCTTCTGTGTAAATTGTAATTGAGGTTATGGCACAGCATATTGCCTGTGGCAGAATCTATTACCAAGAAATGGAGACCATGATTTGAAGCTGGGTGCAGTGTAAGCAAAATGAATTAATTATTAGCAGAATAGAATTGAGGGGAAATACAGAGTTTCTTAAAGTGAAATGTATTGGCATTTGAAAACAAGAGCACAGCAAGAAAGTTAGGAATTTCCCACCCTCCCCACTCTTCTTGCCTAACCCTAACCCTTTTGGAATTTTGGGAGTTTAGGCTCAGTTGGTAGAGTGCTGCTCCACACTCTCTGAGGACCTGGGTTCGACCACCAGCATGTCAAAAAGGGGAGAACATGGCAACTCACTTCCAAAGCAATCCTGAAACAGTCAGCTGTTGAAAACCCTATGAGGGTCACTATGAGTTGGATCAAACTCTATGGCACCCAACAACAACAAGGTGAAGATGACTGCTCCTGAATTAAATCACACTTTTCTCAGAATTCACAGAAATATTTTACAGTATATTTTATTCTTCCCTAATTTGATGTTCGGGCTGGGATTTCGCTCAGTTGGTAGAGTACTGCTCTGCAGTCTCTGAGGTCCCGAGTTCGATTCCCAGCACCGCAAAACTGGGAGAAGGACCTGGCAATCCACTCCCAAGGCAATCCCGAAACAGTCAGCCATTGAAAACCCTATGAGGGTCGCTATGAGTCGGATACCGACTCGACGGCACCTAACAACAACAACAATTTGATGTTCAGATATTTTAATATCTGACACTTTCACTTGGACAAGTAAGGGGTTATATAATGATTGGACTCAATTGGTTTCAATATAATATAATAATATTTAATAGAAAAGCAACATCTTCCTGATCAGTATGATTCAAACAAGGCAAAAATGGAAATTTTTGTTTTGGTATTTTTTTGAGACAGGATCTCATGTTGGCTTCAAACTCTTGGTCCTGCCTTAGCCTCCTGAGTGCTGGAATTAAAGGCATGTGCCACCACATCCAGTCAAAAATGGAACTTTTTTTTAATTTATAAACATTTATCACTTTATATCATAAACTGTGAACTTTAGGGTATATACCTTTGTTGGTAATTATTTAGCAAAATTAAAAATCTTCATAGTGGCAAATTATCTAGCTTATTTTTATTTCTTTCCTTAATTAGTGTTTATCCTAGGAATTGCATCACTGTTGCTGTGTTTCAGTCTAATTCACCAATCTTTCTTTGGTTTAGGACCCAAAGAGGCTTATATTTATAAATCAAAAATAAGCAAATGTAGTGAAAAGAGAGAAATTCATTCCACGTTATCATTTTAGTATTTTATTACAACTTTACAGAGTCGAAGTTTTCTAGTATGTTTATATGATTATATTGATATAGACATTAACCTGGTTACATGTCTGATATAAATTTGTGAATACTTTTGGATGCTCCCCAAACTTTCCCTCCGTCTCCCCTCTGCCTTTCTATTTTTAAGCTAATGTAACATCTATTTATGTTATTTCATAATGTTCTGTCCTCTAATCTGAGTTATATCTCTATTATTTTTATCTATTATAGCAGATAGTGGTAGTATTAATTTTTATTTGCATGTCTAGGAGCTTATAATTAATAATGCCACTTGGATATTCATTAGATGACAATCACAGAACAAAGGTAAAAGTTTCAAATTTAATAAAAATAAGAATGTGTACCTTTCCCTCTCATTATAATTCTATTCAGGTTACTAACACTGACTTTTCATTTGTATATCTCATCATTCAATAATAAAATGCAATGATATTTTCAGAAATTTATTTTCTTTTTTTTTTCCAAGAATAGGTTTTGTATTTATGACTAGTAAAACACAGTTATATGGGGTACCAACTAGGAACCATATTCAAAATAACCTCTGTTCAGAGTAAATATTAGCCACTTGAATGATCATATGAATCATACTTACTGAAAGCTTTATGTACATGAACCAAACTCTTGTAAAACTTCAATGAAGCTTGGGGAGATTAAATAATTTTTCCAGAGGTGACAGGAAGTAACAAAGCTTGGATTCAAATGAGCCCTTTGATATTTTTAACTCTATGCTTGACCACTCTGCTGATGCCGCCCGTAGTCAATGAACAAAGCCCACCAATTTTAACATTTTTGAGTGTCATACATTTAACATGGGTCATCATCTGAACATTTCCTATTTTTCTTTCCTGGGGTTGAAGATGCAACAACATAGCCAGAAAACATATACCCTAGTGAATTGTTGCTACCCAGTTCTCAAAGATAAGAATTTCTGGTTGGCTCC
Source organism: Pedetes capensis (assembly GCA_007922755.1). Classification (NCBI taxonomy): domain Eukaryota; kingdom Metazoa; phylum Chordata; class Mammalia; order Rodentia; family Pedetidae; genus Pedetes; species Pedetes capensis. The sequence goes on along the minus strand of VMDO01005969.1, from coordinate 98,779 downwards.
TTGTTTAGGTTCTTGTGTTGATACTGAGGTCTTGGGACTGACCCTTTTTGTGTATGTGATCTTGAACACTGTAATTTGACATCTCATGCTTCAGTTTCCTTGTGTCTAAAGTAGGGTCATTGTGGGGATTTGAAGAATCTATATAAGTAAAGCCTTATAAATAGTGCCTAGTCCATAGTAGGGATGGAGTTAGCTCAGTTGGTAGAGTGCCGGTCTGTGCTCTCTGAGGCCCAGTACCACAAACCTGGGAGAAAGATGTGGCAATCCACTCCTGAGGCAATCTTGAAACAATCAGCCATTGAAAACCCTAGGAGGGTCCCTATGAGTCAGACTCGACTTGATAGCACCTAACAATAACAAGTCCATAGTAAGAACTCTGTAAAAGATAGTTGTACTCTTTGCACTTGGGAGGCAGAGGAAGGAGAATCACAAGTTCAAAGTCAGCCTGGGATATATAGGGAGAACCTGTTTCAACCCTCCCATCCCCTCCAAAAAAAGATTCTGCCAAAGGTAGCTGTTATTAGTTATATCTCAGATAATCTTGTTTCCTAAGTGCATCTAATTTGCCTTTGGATAGAAATGGCCGTGAAAATGACAGTGCTTCATGTAGAATGATATTCTGTGTTTAAATCTACTTTTCCTTTACTTTGTCCTTCTACACTTCTATACCAACAGGAAAAGCAAAAGTTTTTTTCCTATTTTCACACACCACTGAACACAACATTTCTGACAGCAGATGTATAGGAGTTTCTCTGCATATATCCAACAGTCAATTTGCTGGCAGACTCCACTTGGATGTCCTATAATTCAAGCCAATTCTAACACAGCAGATCTGGAGTTAGAGTCAGATCTCACAGATTAAGGGCTCAAGCCCATGAAACTCTCCTTCAGTGCCCCACTCAGATGCCAGTTATAACCCCAGGTTGTGGTCAGTGCATCTGAACAACTGAAAGAAAATTGAGGTTCCTGCAACCCCCTCTTCAGGTTTGATTCATTTGCTGGAGTGGCTCACTGAACCCAGAGAAACACTTTACTTGCATTTGTCCATTTACTATAAAGGGTGTCCCAAGGAGGTAAATGAAGAGCCAGCTGGAAGAGATGCACACAATAATTATGTGAAAAGTGGTATGGAGCTTTCATGCTTTCTCTGGTAACACTACTTACAGGAACCTCTGTGGGTTCAGCAGTCTGGAAGCTCATCTGAGCCCTGTCTTCTTTTGCTTTATGGAGGCTTTATCAAGCAGGTACACTTACCATAGCATCATAGCATCAGTGGTCAGCTCAGCCTTCAGCCCTTTTCTACTCCACAAAGGTTGGTTGCAGGGAAGGACTGGAGATCCTCACCTTCTCATCATGCTTTGATCTCTCTGGACCAGGCCCTGTCTTGAAGCTTTCTAAGCATCATCAGCCACCAGCCATCCCCTTATCAAACACGACAGTCCAGAGATTTCAAAGGTTTTTAGGAGCTGTGTGTGCCAGGAATGAAGGATATATATATATATATATATATATATATATATATATATTTCATCTTATAAATCACAATGTCACAACCCCCAAACCTCAGCAATGTTGCAGCACCTCTTTTGGTAGAGGACCCTTGGACATCAGAGTGGAGGGATTGGAAGAGGGGCTTGGGAAGAGAGACTGGGCACAGAGAACATTCATTCCAGGTGAGTGCTACTTTATCTTTCGTGTCTCTCTTCACACTATGCAACTTAAAGTTTTTTCTCAGGACTTTGCAGCCAGAAGATATATATGAGATAGAATAAGAATTAACAGGCTTCCAGCTTTTCATTGCCTCTCAATGGTAAATGCTTATAATTTAAAAAAAATAATATCAGCCTCATACTCTATGAATGACAATTAGCTGATATTTTATCTTAGTAATAAACAAGTCTACTGGTCAATGGATACATCCATAATAAATCTTTTTGGCAAACACTAAGATAAAGTTTTGTAAGGAGACAGACAAGTAAAGCCATCAATAGAGAGAAATAAATAGCCTAAAAGAATTAAATATTTGGAGCTATAGCATCTTCTAAAGGAGAATATACCATTGAAATCATTATCCATTCAGAAAATAACTATGGGTATACAAACACACACACACACATATACATTCCAGGTACATGGCTATTTTCTGGGCCACAAAAATGACTAAATCACCACCATCCTTGCCTTTAAAATTTTCATTAAGGGAGACAGATAATTGAAGAAATAATTGTAGCACATGACCCTGGGTATGATGATAAAGGCAGAAAACAAATGATGAGAAAGTGCAGAAGAGAGACTTATCACTCTTGGATGCTTGGGGAAATAATAGAAGAAGATGCATGGACTAACCATTTACTGAGTGAATGAACAGTATCCTATAAGCCTGTGTTGTTGTTGTTAGGTACCTTCAAGTCATGTCTGACTCATAGTGACCCTCCTAGGTTTTTCAATGGCTGATTATTTCGGGATTCCCTTGGGAGTGGATTGCCATGTCCTCCCATAGAAGCTTGTGTAATCTTGTGTTAAATGCTATGTCCTCAGAATATGACCTAAGATTTGATAAAGAAAAGAGAACATTCAGTGGAGTAGTCAGGACAAAAATCTATATTTTGCAGACTACTATAGCTTCGAGGTAAGATGCTAAGCTTTATGGCTCCTGTGTGCCCCTAAAATTTGAGTAACTTAAAAAAATGTAAGCTGCATGTTGTTATTTCCTTGAAAGATGTAATATGCTGGGGGAAATTTGTGTCTAGGTGAAGTTTCTGCAGGATAGATTATCTCAAATCCTATTATAGTTTGTACATTTTAACAGAAATTGGCAGTAAATCTTTGAAAAGAAAAAAAATCTCTTAAAACCATAAGTAGATTTTTTGATTTAGTAGTTTGCATGTCTGCTTTTATAAATAAATTTTCACATCTAGATTCATAAGTTTCCAAATGGCACTGAAGTTTTCATAGATTTAATATTTACCATAACAGAATATATCACTACGTCTGTTCCCTGAAGTCATTTATGTGTATGTTTACATGTGTTTGTATATGTGTGTGGGCATGTATATCTTTCTACATCTCAATTCCCTCTATGTTATTGTTAGGTGCTGTCGAGTCGGTATCTGACTCATAGCTACCTTCATAGGCTTTTCAATGGCAGACTGTTTTTCAGGATTGCCTTGGGAGTGGATTGCCAGGTCCTTCTCCCTCCCTCTATAGTAATCCAAATATAAAATTGGTATGTCATTCTTAGAGGTGCTGTTCAATTTTTTTAATTTATTGCTAATTATTAATCTAATTATTTTTAATAAGTCTCCCTCCCTGGTGTAATGTAGCATTCAATCACAAGTTAGTAATGATAACATACATGTAACTAACATAATAGCATTTATTGAGTGTTTACTATATGCCATTGTTGAGTGTTTACTTTGTGCCAAACAATGCTGTCAACTCTTTTTGTACATGATTTTATTTAACTTTTATGAGTAATAATCTAAAGTGATAGATTTTTATAGTTGGTAATTTTTTTTAGAAGTTAGCATTGTAACATTCTACTTGACTATGTCAAATTGTGCTGAAAGTAGGTTGTTTAGCTGCTGCTTTTGCTCCTTAATACCTTGAGTCTTCTTTGTACTATCCAAAGTTTCCTTAGCTCCCACATTAAAAAGGGTTGAGTAGAAAATGAATAATAAATTGTCTCAGCTTATTTATTCCTTTAAGAACTTTGGCAATAAAACTATGGAAAGATAAGATGAGAGATTTATGGGGAAAAAAGGTGAAAGGAAGCCTTATTTAAAAAGAAAATTAGATAAAGGATTTAAGATGAAGAAGAAAAAGGCATGTCTGCTGGCTCAAGTTCCTAAAGGTGTAACATAGAGAAACTCATAGTTCCTATCTCCTTTAATTTTCTCTATTTTTAAACATCTGCATGTTTATTTTTTGTTTATATTAAAACAACAGTGTTATTTAATGCTGACTATCACAGTATATGCCTGTAACCTCAGCTGCTCAGAAGACAGAGGCAGGAGGATTATGAGTTTGAGGCAAGAGATGGTCTGTGGAACTCAATGAGACCCTGTCTCAAAATGAAAGATTTTTAAAAGTCTGGGTGTAACTCAGTGGTAGAACACTTGCCTAGCATGTGTGAGGCCATGAGTTTCACTCCTAGTACTAGAGAAAGAGAGGAAGGAGGAAAGGAGAAGGAAGGAAGGAAAGAAGGAAGGAAGGAAGGAAGGAAGAGAAAGTTATTTAAGAAGTCAATAGTGCATCACATTTTAGGGATGAGTTAGACTAGGATACACAATAGAAAAGAAAGGTCAAGACCCATAAAAGTACTAGAATTAGAGGAGTTAAGTTGTAGAAAGACCTTCTAAAGCTTTTGAAAGCTTAGTTTGTACAAATTACTTTTAATCTCTATTTTTTTCATGTGTATAAAGACACATACATACATAAATAAATGACATTTCTTTAACTGGCAACAAAAAACAGGACCACTTTCATATTTTTTATTTATACATGTGTTATATAAACTGTAGATTTAAAGATTTAAAGATAAAAATGTTTCTTTTTCTTTCTTTCTTTTTTTAACCTAACACTAATGTTAGGAACCCCTGGGGGGCTTGTGTGTTACTGTGAGGCTGAAAGCTGTGCCACAGGTATTACAGAATCCAGAAGGGTCAACCATGGTGGCTAAATTTCGTTTGAGCTTCCAGACTAAGACAGACTAGGGATAAAGATGTGGTTAACATACTCCCAAAACAATTAGCCACTGAAAACTCTAGGAATAGCATAGAAATACTGTCAGATACAGTGCCGGAAAATGAGCCCTTCAGTTTGGAAGGCACTAAAAAGACAACTGGAGAAGAGTTGCCTCCTCAAAATAGTGTCAGCCCTAATAGCAGAAATGGAGGCCCTGGGGTTCTCCATTTACTGATGTGGCATGCCACAAAACAAGAAGGGACAACTGTAAGCATCCGTTAATAATTAGAATGTGGACTGTACATAGTATGAATCTAGTAAAATTGGAAATCATCAAAAGGGAAGTGGAGCACATAAACATTGACGTCCTAGGCATTAGTGAGCTAAAACGGACTGGCATGGGCCATTTTGAATCGGATAAACATATAGTGTACTATGCTGGGAATAAGAGATTAAGGAGAAATGGGGTTGCGTTCATCATCAAAATAGACATCTTAAGATCTATCGTGAAGTACAAAGCTGTTGGTTACAGAATAATATCCACATATTTACTAGGAAGGTCAGTTAATAAGACTATTATTCAAAATTTCACACCCACCACCACTAAAGCTACAAATGAAGAGATGGAAAACTTTTACCAGCTTCTACAGTCTGTAATAGATTAAAGATATGATCAGAATGTACTGATAATTACTGGTGACTGGAATGCAAAAGTTAGAAACAGAAAAGAAGGCTCAATAGTTGGAAAATATGATTTTGGTGACAGAAACAATGCTGGAGATTGTATGATAGAATTTTGTCAGACCAATGACCTTTTCATTGTAAATACATTTTTTCACCAACATAAATGGCAACTAGGCACCTGGAAGTCACCAGATGGATCCTACAGGAAACAAATTTATTACATTTGTGGAAAGAGGTAATGGAAAAACTCAATTTCAAAAGTCAGAACAAGACCAAGTACTGATTGTGGATCAGACCATCAATTGCTTGTATAAAGGTTCAAGCTGAAGCTGAAGAATATTAGAACAAGTGTACAAGAGCCAAGGCATGACTTTGAGTATATCCCACCTGAGTTCAGAGACCCCTTTGAGAATAGGACTAATGTGTTAGACACTAATGATCAAAGACCAGACAAGTTGTGGCATGACATCAAAGTCATCATTCATAAGGAAAGCAAAAGGTTATTAAAAAGAAGGAAAAAAAAGCACAGACCAAAAGACATGTCAAAAGAGACTCTGAAACTTGCCCTTGAGTGTCAAGCAGCTAAAGTAAAAGGAATATATGAAGTTAAAGAACTAAACAGAAGATGTAAAAGGCAGCTCAAGCAGACAAAATCAAATATTATAATGGCATGTGAAAAGAGCTAGAGATAGTAAACCAAAAGAGAACAACATGATCTATTTTTCTCAAGCTTAAAGAATTAAAGAAAAAATCAAGTCTTGAGTGTCAGTAATGAAAGATTCTATGGGGAAAATATTAGATGATACAGGAAACATCAAAAGAAGATGGAAGGAATACACAGAGTCATTATACTAAAAAGAATTAGTGGATTACTAACAATTTCAAGGGATTGCATATGATCAGGAATCAATGATACTGAAGGACAAAATGGAAGCTGCTTTGAAGGAATTAGAAAAATACAAGGCTCCAGGGATTGATAAAATGCCAACAGAGATGTTTCAACAAATGGATGTAGCACCCAAGGTGTTAATTTATTTATGCCAAGAGATATGGGAAACAGCTACTTGGCCAAGTGACTGAAAGAGGTCCATATTTGTGCCTTTTCCCAAGAGAGGGGATCCAACTGAATGTGTAAATTATCAAATAATATCATTAATATCTCACACAAGCAAAATTTTGCTAAAGATCATTCAAAAGTGACTGCAGCAGTATATAGACAAGGAATTGCCAGAAAATCAAGCCAGATTTAGAAGAGGGCGTGAAACTAGGGACATCACTGCTATTGTTAGATAGGTATTAACTGAAAGAAGAGAATACAAGAAAGATGTCTACCCATGTTTTGTTGACTATGCAAAGGTATTTGACTGTGTAGGTTCCAATAAATTATGGATAACATTGCAAAGAATGGGAATACTGGTGCACTTAATTGTACTCTTGAGGAATCTGTACCTGTCCCAGAGAGCAGATGTTTGAAAAGAACAAGGAAACACTGCCTGGTTTAAAGTTACGAAAGGTGTGCAGCAGGGCTGTATCTTTTCACCATACCTCTTCAATCTCTACACTGAGAAAATCTGAGAAGCTGGACTTTATGAAGAAGAACACGGCTCCAATCCTCATGATTGGAGGAAGACTCATTAACAACCTGCATTATCCAGATGACAAAACTCTGCTTGCTGAAAATGAAGAGGATTTGAAACATTTGCTGATGAAGATCAAAGAACAAAGTCTTTAGTATGAATTATGCCTCAACATCAACAAAATATCCTTACAACTGGTTCTGTATGGAGCTTCATGATAAATGGAGAAAAGATTGAGGTAGTCCAAAATTTTGCTTGGTTGTACAATAAACACCCATTGGAATCAGCAGTCCAGAAATCAAGAGATGCATTGTGCTGGGAAAAGCTGTTGCAAAAGACATTATTAACATGCTGAAAAATATAGATGACACATTAAAGACAATTGTGCACCTGACTCATGCCATGATATTTTCAGTCACATCATATGATTGTGAAAGCTGGACATTGAATAAGGGAGGCACAAGAAGAATTGATACTTTTGAATTGCACTGCTGGAGACAAATATTGAATATACCATGGACTGTCAAACGAACCAACATATATGTCTTAGAGGAAGTCCCACCAGAGCAGTCCTTGGAAGCTAGGATGGCTACACTGTGTCTGAAATATTTTGGACATGTTATTAGGAGCGACCAATCCCTGGAGAAAGACATTATGTTTGGTAGAGTGTCAGGTCAATGAAAATAAAGGAAGATCTTCAATTAGGTGGATTGACACAGTGGCTGCAACAATAGGCTTAAACATAAAATGATCTTGTGCCTGGCACGTAATCGGGGAGTGTTTCCTTCTATTGTACATAGGGTCACTATGAGTCAGACCCAACTCAATAGCACCTAAGAACAACAATGATGTTAGGAATGGAAAATTCTGACTCAGCAAGGAGAAGGATTGAAACGCTTTTTATTATTGACTATATTCAGGCCAAATAGTTGGACAATTGGGTAATGAAACTAAATTACCTGAGATGCTGATCTTAAAGCTATCTTTATATTATGTGTTCTGATGAAACACAATTGCATTTTAGTTATGTAACATGATGAAAATAATAATTTGTAGTATGCAAAGTGAAAGGTACAAAATTAGTTGCATAAAATAAAAAAGCTACTCACCTAAATTTTTCTCTTGAACACAGCGCATATGTACTAACAATTTATAAGAACATGCCTAACTGAATGTTTACCACTGAGCAATATGATTTCTAAACTGTTATTCAAAGAAAACTTGGCTGTTCATAAATCTTTTAGTTTTAAGCTGCTGATTTACAGTTTTTCCTTTCATCCTCTTATTTTGAAGGTTTGATATGGGAGTGCTAATTAATGTTAGGATTCTTAACTGATATAGTTGTTGCTAAGCAAATAGAACTGTCAGAGCATTTTATTTTGAAACTGCACTTTTTTTGAGTAATATCACACTTGAAATTATGCTTGAAGAAACATTTCATGGCAGGGAGCCAGTGCTTTCATTAAGAACATATTGCCCATGACCGATTCACTGGTTTATTTATTTCTGCAATGCTTATTACTCCTGTGGCTCATACATGTCTAATGTTGAAAAGTGCATATAAAAGATGTGTACACTAAATTGTCTTATCAATATGAGAATACATAATTTAGAAAATTGTAAAACATAGAAGTTAATGGAAGTTTTATTTACAATTGTACGCTTTCACTGTTATACAGAAAATCTTTCTGATTTCTTGGGCTCAATTATTTAGACTACATTTTATATTCTGCATTCTTTCTCTATACTTTTTGCCATGATTTGAGTTTCCCCACAAGCAGTCTCTGGGTCAAGGATTCTCATGTAAGTAGTTTATTTAAGAAGTTCAGAAAATACTGATAGGAAGTGAGAAATGAGAGAGAAAGGAGGAAACAATTCGGAGAATTGAAAGTGGTTTAAAACTATATTGGAGAATTGAAAGTGGTTTAAAACTATATTTTGGAGCTATCTCCTCCAAGGAGTGAGCAGGTAGAATATTTATACACCAACTCTCCTGTCACTGCCTGAATGGCACAGGGTTTGAAGAAAATGTGATTTCCCTGACACATATCGCCTGCCGTGCAGAGTAGTCTTCCATGCTTCAGAGAAAGCTCTGAGGCAGAGAGGGCTAGCAGTTGTGTGTCAGTTGGAGCACATGGAAGCAGTAACAGCTGGGAGCTCTAGGTGCCCCCTATGGCATCTGCCATGCCTTCTGTGTGCTATGTCCACCTGATAAGTTATTTTCATTTCATCCCTATCAATGAAGAGATGGAGGGATCATTTCTCAATTGCATATTCTTTTTTTTTTCATTAGTTTACACGTTTATCAATCACCCCTGTTAGGGCCCACCCACCATTCCAGACATGGAGGCAGCACCAGGGATGAAAAGGACATATCACCATCAGTGAGGTCTTCACAGCCAGGGCATGGAGGTGAAGATCCATGGAAAATACATGAAGTACACAGAAGGTTGAATCATTTACTCCATCTATAAGGAAGTACAGGATCCTACTAGCATTTGGAGTGTCTTTGGCCCTTAGTCTAGCATTGGGTGTCTTTGTGCTAGCCCCCTGGTCTCTGTGTATCTCCCCTTCAAGATACATGTTAACAGTGTGCTATACTTCCATTCAGAGGATTTTAGTAATTGTGTTCTCTGGCTGGAATATTTAGATGATTGTTGAAGATTTTGACGTGGGAAGGTTCTGGATCTACTTAGAGAAGAAAGTAAAGACTTTTCCTGGCAAAATTCTAGTTTCATCAAAAGGATGCCTACTAACATGTACCAAATAAATATAAGATTGTCAGTACACATTTCTTGAAGAAGTCCATATTTAAAAGGTTATAAAAATGTGTAATATTTAAGGATATGTCTTATCAACCCAGAGTTATAGGTATAAGAGCAGTAATGTGAATGGAAGTATAAAATTACCCAAAATAGGACTGCTATTTAGAGAGTGTTTTCATTATTCTTCCTTAGATTTCTTCAGAGAGATGATAGAGGTGGCTGTAGAGATAGAAATGACAGTCAGGTTACTGTTTTATTGAATACCTGATATGTGTTGCCAAGCATATTTTATCTCTAAAAGTCTAAAAAGCTTGACAACTGTTCTACAAGGCAGATTTCATCTTCATTTTACATTAATGAAACTAAAGATCAGAGAATTAATCTGTCTCAAAAATCACAAAACTAAGTCAAGGTTTAACCTGGGTATCTCAAATTCTGAGGTGTGGCTCCAAAACTATATTAAAAACGACAAAGTACAACATAAGGAAATTCAAATTGCATTGATTAGTTCAGTAAATATTTTCTAGGAAATCCACTATAGATCAGCCACTGAAGTTCTGTTCATACCACCATGATCATAATGGACAAGTCCCCCACCCCTTACAGATTCCCATCTGATAGGCAAGGTAGCTAAGCTAGAAAACAAATCAGTACATAGCAAGTGATAAGTATTACAATGGGAAATTTGAGTGCTAAAACTGTCTGAAGCCTGAGGACTTACCTGGTTTCAGGGGTCAGGAAAGGGTTTTTGAGGAAGCAGATTTTAAGTTACAAATTGAAAGATGGCTAGGCTAAACGTGTTGGAGGGTGGGGAGGAGAGACGAAAAAGCATCCCAAGCACTGGGAAGAACATATCTGAAGCTTCAGTGCCCTCATTTCAGCAATGAAAGGATGATATGGCTGGGGCATTGAATTCATGAAGGAGAGTGGAGATACAGAAGTTGGAGAGGTGGAGGCCCTGTGAACCATGCTGTGGGAATCTTGACAAATTTCCTATCCTGTAGGCCACAGGAAGCACATGAAGGAGGTGACATGATGATCTGCACGCCATAAAGATGCTTCTGACTAGGGTGCAGTAGACAGATTGAAACGGAATAAACCCATGGGAAGCTTCATCAGTAATTCTAATGATTAGGGAAGCCTGTTGCTAGTGAAGGTAGGAAGAGGTGATTTCTTTCAAGGATACTGGGGCTGTGGGAAGGGAAGATTTGAGTGAGTTTTGCAATAAAAGAGGAAAAGAACCAGAAGATGGTTTGTGCTTTTGGTCTGGAAAATTGGGCATTAGTGAAACTGATTCTGAAAGCTTTAAAGAAGGCTGCCCCTCTGGAAACTGACTTCTTTCTGCTGGCCAAAGGCCTGGAGGAACTCCACCCTCTAATTCTGACAGGGGATGCTGATGCACATGTAACCATTTGGGGATCCAAAGTGATGGGATTAGGAATAATTTTTTTGTCCTATTTTCTTGATTTTCCTTGCTTTACTTTTACAATTAAAAAGGTTCTTTTCTTATCAAAATACAGCTACTGTTATATCTTCAACTGAATATTTGGCTCAATTTACCTAAGGTGACCTTAAGTGGTCATAACCACTTAAAAAAAAGACAGTTTTCATCACCAGTGTAATTAAGTGAACTTTCTGACAATATCTTAACTCCTTATCCAAGTAACATGAATCTAGGCATAGTGTGGGGTTTATTTTAGTCTTGTATTGTCATTAACCAGTTTGTTACATCAGTCACCCTTGGGTATGCTGTTGAATTGGGTTTCTATTATATTCCTTTATTTCTTATTTTATTTTTTTATTTTCTAAGGATTTAGAGTATTACGCCAGAGTGAATTGTTTCAAAGGAATTTTACTTATTTACTCGGTGCTGCTCTGTTTTTGTTCTCTAACTGCTGAAGCTGCATGCCTCTCTGTATAGCATTTGCAGTGTTCAAATGATGCCTGGGTACTTACATGTCACTTTTTCATTATGCCTGGATGGTATGAGGTGCACGGAAAGCCTCTGGAACTGTAAACTCTAATTTCCCAATCATAAATAGTTAGGAAACCAGAGTTCTGCATTTTCATTAACATGGGGCCCTACATGCCAGCTCAACTTATTACCTGCTAAGCCTCCAAGGTCTGTTGGAAAATGTGCATTGGCAGTTTTCCAGTCTTGCTAAGACTTATAAATAAATGCCTTTCATATGAAATGTATTTCGTTTGGCATATTGACACTAGAATACATTATTCTTTAGCAGTTGAACAAATTAAAATAAAATGATGGTTCCATTTTTTTCCAGTGTAATGAAATGAGCATAATTGGGTTAATATCTTAATCTGGCAGTCAAGAATCTCATTGTATATCCATAGTCATCCAATTTTATTAGGGGAAATTTACCTGTTTCCTTTTCTTTATTGTATTCATGAGATTCCTACACATTAATAACTATGGGAGAGATTGGTCAGACAGACTGGAATAGCCTGAAGAGTTTTTAAAAAGTTCTGATATCTGAGTCCTATCTCCTCAAAATCCTGATTTAATTGGTCTAGGGTACAGCCTGGGCACCTGGATTTTTTAAAGCTTCCAGATGATTCCAGTGTGTAGTCAAGGTTGAAAGCCAGTGTTCTCATCATCGGTAAGAATAGGGATTCAAACCCACAAAAAAAAAAATTGGTTTCAGGTTTGGGTGCAAGTTCAGTATGTTAAAATTTAGAGGGTTTGGATTCAGTTTGGGTTTAAAATTTTAATTCTATGTGTAGATAGATGAATAAATTTTTTTCAATTTTTGAACAGCTAATGATTCAAAAGGAAAATATGAAAAACTGAACCTGAGTCTAATATTTCACTGGGTTCATATTCAGAAAAAAAATTTTTAAATGCTTTAACCAGAATGATGTTGATGGGGGAGGTGGGGAATCGCTGGTTGTAGGGCTCTGCTCTGGCCATGAGCCGGACACCACCCCTGGGGACCCACGGTGAGTTGAGTCAATGAGGATGCTGACACGGGATGCTCTTCAGTAACAGTTCTTTATTGCTGCCTTTCTCATCTGTCTATCTCAAGATCATTGGTGGAGTAGACAGGTCGGACCAGACCCCAAATATCCAGTACATCAGACTTATATATCCTAACTCAACCAATCAAAGACTGCCATGTACTAAGGGATGATTGGATCAGGAGGGGTATGTAAATAAGGCATCGAGAAAAGAGTCATCAGGGAACGTTCCTTAGCTGTCCAATCAGGGGTTGTTTGCTAATTGGGAAGTGGCCAATCAGGTGTTAAAGGGTATTTGGAGCCATCGTGGCTCACTCAACACCCAAAAGGCCCAGGTGTAGGGTAGAGGTCTTTGCCCTGGGAATAAGTCTTAGTCCTCCAGGTGGGCCAGCTAGACTTTAGCCCAAGTGGTCCTCTCTGTCACCCATGGGGATATCCATACAGAATGGGTTCTTGGTTTGGGTTCAGGTTCAGTTTGAAGATCTGCTTTCTCCACATAGGATTTAAGCCAGAACCAGAACCAAACCTAAACCCTCTATAAATTTTAACATATTGAACTCACACCTGAACTTGAACCCAATTTTTTTTCAAGTGTGAAGCCCTGATCAAAATAATCCTTTAAGAAATATTCTTGCTGACTATCATCATTCCTCTTTTGTCTTTTGTTTTCCCTAAGTCTGGCTCATAACAAATGGTATGGATATGGATTAGGAAAATAAGGGGGCTGTTGAAGATTAAGAAGATTGAGAAGAGGAAGATTCAGATGGTTTTCCTTTATACTTGGGATGACTTTATGGAAGTTTAGGGAGAATGCTCAAGACCACTGTAAATTACTTTGTAGAGGAATCAGATTGTACAAGAGCCTCTTTGGCCCTTCCCAGCTTGCCCTGGCACACTGGGAAGTAAAGCCTCCCAGTAGATAGATACATTCCCAGAGGTATCTTTCTGGTAAGGATTGTGCTATTACATTGGTATCTTAGACTTGACCTTTTTACTCAAAGTATGTTTGTTTCATTTTATAGTTTTAAATGAATTTTCATATTCAGTATAGGATTCAAATGTTTATTCATTAAGATATGCATAAGATAGGTATTTGAATTTTCTTGTCTTTAAATATAATGGCATACCATTCCCTGGAGGCATGAGCACCATAGAGCATTTAGAAGCCCATTTTGGTTCTGGGGATGTTTAGCTCAGTGGTACAGCAGTTGCATAGCATGTGCAAAACCCTGGGTTCAATCTGCAACACTGAAAACAAAAACAATAACAGAGATTGAAAGAGAGAGAAAAGAAGCCTATTTTCTCATTTTCTTCCATCTTATTTGAAAGAGTTATTGTTTCTTTAAAACTTGATGGACTTTGACTGGGGAAGATGTAATATCACTTATCCTTGGGTAGTTCTAAAGAATTATACATGAATTAAAACTTTGGTAAACAAACAGTAACATCTTATCTATTAAAAACTCATGAGACAGATGTCTTTCACTTAAGATGGAGAACTAAAAAGATTATCAATTCAGAAAATATCAATAATAAAAACATAATTGAAGGAGTAGATAAATTCACTCACTGAAAAATAATTTCTTTTATGAGTACCACATATTCATTTCAAAATATTAAGGGTATTTGAGCCCCTTAACATGGTAGATATAATTTACATGATATTCTACCTAATATCAAACTCCTTCATTCACAACAGATCATTACTCTTTCTTCAAGCTATTATTTGTTGAGCTTGGAACAATATAAGGAGCCATGGCTTTACATTACAAGGTTGAAAGACATCTACATTTTTTTCTATTGTGTATTTTCAATAATTACTAGGAAAACAAACTTTGCTATTTCCTAGTAGGTGAAACTTTTGTTGTTAAATGAATATTTTTTTGAATATAGAATTTTTTAACATGAAAAGTCACTGAATTTGAGATTTGAGTATAAAACTGGTTATTTTGAGCATGAAAATAGTTAATAACATACACCATTGTGTTCACCTCTTGTCTATATCATTTGTGGAACTATGAGTTAATTCAAAGTTGGAGTGCAATGTATAGAATATATGTATTTTAACAATTCAAAAAATTATGCTGTTTTTGGTTACATTTATGTGAACTTTATCACTTTATAAACTGCAATACATAACTGTACTCTTCTTTAGCTGGACCTTCTCAATAGCTGGCATTGTCACATCATTAAAGAAATACAACAGTGGTGAATGACTTCTCTATGCCATTCCTCATTCAGCAGTTATATTAGCATGTTTCTGTGGCTATTAGATCATTGCTCTTCAATATGCAGAACAAATAATAACAAAAACTTGTGATCTCTTACTGGATTCTAGGTTGTGTGTATTAATTTTCTAGAAGCCAACACTCCCTGTGACTTACTCACCTTCTTTAGAACTATTTTGTTTTCCACTTAAATCTTTTTAACTTGAGACTAAAATCAAACTCTTTTCTTTTTAGTTTTTCCCTTTATTGGTTAACAATGGTGGGGTACAGAGTAATACAACATTTCCTTTTATCATTATGCAACTATTATATCACTTTCGGTTACGGTTTCATCAACTTATGAAGTTTATAGACTAATATGTAGTAAAATTTGTATGCATTTATGGGTTATATTCACCTATTTTCTCCATATACTCATGAAGTTGCATCATTTACATTGAGATATCCTCTTCCACTTTATCCCTTTACATTATTTCTCCTTCCCTCCCACCTTCCACAACCTTTGCTTCCCTTTGCTAGTCCCCTCCTTCCTTCTTTCTACTCTTTATATTCTCCCTTCTTCACTAAGTTTAATTGTGCATTTTTATATATGTACTTATATATAGGGTTTTAGTTCTTTTACATAAGTTTCGGCTCCCCCATATGTGTGAGAACATAAAGTATTTCTCTTTTTGAGCCTATGTTTGTTCACTTAAGGTGATATTCTCCTTTTCCATCCATTTTGCTTTAAATGATATTATTTAATTCTTTTTAATTACTGAGTAACATGCCATTGTGTATGTGTACCATAATTGTTTTACCTATTCTTCTGTTGATAGGTATCTTGCTTGTTCCTATATCCTTGCTATTGTGAAGAGTGCTGCATTAAATATGGAGATGCAGGTGCTCTTGTGAAATGGTGACTTGTCTCCCTTTGGGTATATGCCCAGTAGTGGTATAGCTGGGTCATATGACATTTCTTTTCTTAGTTTTCTAGCATATGTCCACATTGATTTCCAAAGTGGTTGAATTAATTTATTGTCCCACCAGCAATGTAAAAGGGTTACTTTTTCTCCACATCCTCCCCAGCAATTGTTATTGTTTGTTTTGTTGATCTTGACCATTCTTACTGGAGTTATATAGAATCTCAGAGTTGTTTTGATTGGCTTTTCCCTAGTGGTTATGGATATTGAGCATTTTTTCATGTGTTTCTTAGCCTTATTAACTTCATCATTTGAGAACTGTCTGTTCATTTCATCTGTCCACTTCTGTATTGAGTTATTTGTTGTCTTGGAATTTGCTTTCTTGAGTTCTTTGTAAATTCTAGAGAATAGTCCTCTTTTGGGTATGTAGGATGTGAACATTTTCTCCCATTAAGTAGGCTCATCCTTAAGTCTGTTGATTGTTTCTTTTGCTGCATAGAAGCTTTTTAATTTCATGTAATCCTATTTGTCAATTCTTGGTGGGATTTCCTGAGTGACTGGAATCTTGTTAAGGAAATACTTTCCTATGTCTTTCTGCAGATGGATATCCAATTTTCCCAGCACCATTTGTTAAAAAGGCTATCTTTTGTCCATTGAATGTGCTTAGCCTCATTGTCAAAGATCAGGTGGCAGGAATTGTATGAGTGTATCTCTGGATCTTCAATTCTGTTCCATTGGTCTTCAAGCCTATTTTTGTGCCAGTACTAAGCTGTTTTTGGTATATAGCACTGTAGTATAATTTAAAGTCAGATATTGTCATCCCATCTATACTAGGTTTGCAGCTTAAGGTTGTTTTGGCTATATGTGGTCTTTTGTGTTTCCATATGAATTTTTGAATTGTTTTTTCTATTTCTGTAAAATCTGTCATTGGGATTTTAATGGGAGTTGTATTAAATATGTAAACTGCTTTTGGTAGTATAGCCATTTTTAAAATATTGATTCTCCCAATCCATGAGCAGGGGTGGTCCTTCCATTTTCTGGTATCCTCTGTGATTTCTTACTTTAATGTTTTAAAATTTTCCTTATAGAGATCTTTGGGATCTTTGATTAGATTGATTCCTAAGTATTTAAGTTTTTGGTGGACTATCATGAAAGTGCCTGCAGCTGTAGCCCTGTGGCATCCAATCCCGTCAGATCTCGAAAGCTAAGCAGGGTCGGGCCTGGTTAGTACCTGGATGGGAGACCGCCTGGGAACACCAGAAGCTGTAGGTTTGGGAGAAGGACCTGGCAACCCCCTCCCAAAAATCAATCTGCCATTGAAAACCCTATGCACAGCAGAGAAGCACTGACATTAGTGTTTCCTCTGTTCTACAGAGGGTCGCTATGAGTTGGATATGGACTCGACGGCACCTAACAACAACAACAATCATGAAAGTGATTGTTGACTTAATTTCCTTCTCTCCCTGTTCACAATTTGTGTAAATAAGGCTACTGGTGTTTTGGTGTTAATTTTGTATCCTGCTACTTTACTGAGGGAGTTAATTAGGTCTAAGGGTTTTCTAAAGGAGTTTTTTAGGGGTCCTTTAGGTAAAGGATCAGGACATCTGTGAATAAAGATAATTTGACCTCTTCTTTGCCTATCTGTATCCTTTTGATTTCTTTCTCTTGTCTGATTGCTCTGGCTAGGACTTTAATCATAATATTTAAAAAGAGAAGAGAGAGTGGACATTCTTGTTTTGTTCCTGCTCTTAGAGGAAATGGTTTCAATTTTTCTTTGTTTACTATGATATTAGCTATAGGTCTATCATAAATGGTCTTTATGATGTTGATGCATTTCCATTTTATTCCCACCTTCTCCCAGTGTTTTTATCATGAAAGGGTATTGTATTTTGTCAAAGGCCTTCTCATCATTTATTGAGATGATCATGTGAGTTCTGTCTGCAAGTCTCTTGATATGTTGAATTATATTGATTGATTTTCGTATGTTGAACCAGCCTTGCATTTGTGGAATGAAGCCTACTTCATCATGGTGTATGATCTTTTTATGTGTTACTGAATTTGGTTTTCCAGGATTTTGTTGAGAATTTTTGCATCAGTGTTCATCAGGGAAATTTGTCTATATCTTTTTTTCTTTGAAGTGTCCTTGCCTAGTTTTGGTATCAGAGTGATTGTGGTTTCAGAGGATGAGTTTGGTAGTGCCCCTTCCTTTTCCAGTTTTTGAAATAATTTGAACAGAATAGATTAATTCTTTGAAGGTTTGATAGAATTCTATTGTGAACTTGTGGGGGCCTGGGCTTTTCTTTTTTGGATTTTTTTTACCTTCTCTATTTCCATGTATATAATGGGTCTGTTTAGATTATTTGCATCCTCCAGGCTTAATTTTGGTAATTCCCATGTATTAATGAACTTATCATTTTCGTCTATATTTTCATTTTTTGAGGAGAGTATAATTTGTCACAGTATTTCCTGATGACTTCCTGGATTTTGTTGGCACTGATGGTCGTGATTCCATCCTCTTCTCTATTTGTTTCCATTTGGGCCTTTTCTTTCTTTCTTTCTTTCTTTCTTTCTTTCTTTCTTTCTTTCTTTCTTTCTTTTACTGGCTAGGGGTACATTCATTTTATTAATCTTTTTAAAGAACCAGCTCTTGTTGTTGTTATTGTTGTTAGGTGCTGTCAAGTCGGTATCTGACTCATAGCGACCCTCATAGGGTTTTCAATGGCTAAGTGCTTCGGGATTGCCTTGGGAGTGGATTGCCAGGCCCTTCTCCCATTTTTGCGGTGCTGGGAATTGAACTCGGGGCCTCAGAGACTGCAGCGCAGTGCTCTACCAACTGAGCTAAATCCCAGCCCCAACCGGCTCTTAGTCACATTAATTCTTTGGGTTGTCTTTTTAGATTCTAATTGAGATATCTATGGCTTGATCTTGATAATTTCTGAGTGTTTCTTTCACAATTGGCTTGTTATTGTCTTTATAATGTCTTGAGATGCATCATTAAGTTATTTAATTGGGCTTTTCCTAACTTATTGATGAAGGTGTTCATGTCTGTGAACTTCTCTCCTAGAACTGCCTTTGCTGTATCCCATAAATTTTGTTAGGGTATGTCCTAATCCTCATTTGATTGCAGGAATTTTTAAATTTCTGCTCTGATTTCTTAGATAACTCATTGATCATTCAGCAGTGTATTATTTAGACTCCATGGATTTTTAAGATTCTGAAATTTTTCTTATTTTTGACTTATAGTTTTATTCTATTGTGGTCTGATAAGGTGCAGGAGATGATTTCTACTTTTTTGTATTTACTGAGGCCATGTTTTTGTGGACTAAAATATGGTCTATCTTGGAAAAAGTTCCATGTGGTGCTGAGAAGAATGTGTTTTTCTCATCAGATGGATGGAATATTCTGTACATATCTGTATGGCCCAGTTGGTCTCTGGTGCAATTTAAATCCATTGTTTCTCTGTTGATTTTTGTTTTGATAACCTGTCTTTTGGCAAAAGTGGCATATTGAAATTTCCAATACTTATTTTAGCTAGTCCAATGTGTTCCTTTATCTCCAGTGAAGTCTATTTTATGAAGCTAGATGCCCCTGTATTTGGTGTGTACTTATTAAGTTATATGTTCCTTGTTGACTGTTTCTTTTAGTAATATGTAATGTCTTTCTCTATCTCTTCTGATTCGTTTGCAATTGAAGTCTAACCTGTCCAAAATTGGTATTGCAACTCCCGTTTTGTTTTATTTATCACCTGCCTGGTATATTATTGTTCAGTCTTTAATTTTAACCCCCTTATAGTCTTTATGGGTTCAGTGAATCTTTTGGATGCCACATATTGAGGGTATATGTTTTTAAATCCAGTTGGTCAGTCTATGTCTCTTGATTGGTGAGTTAAAACCATTTACATTGAGAGTAATTATTGAGAGATGCTTATTATTCTGCATCAATTTGGTACTTGTTACTGTTTTTTTCATATTTTGCCTATTTTTCTTAATTTCTTCTCTTGTTTATTGTTCATTTCTTTGATCTTGTATGTCATGTTTCATTGAGGATCTTCCTCAATGCTGGCTTGGTTGCTGTGAATTGTTCAAATGATGCAATATCATGGAATGTCTTGTGCTCACCACCTCCTTTAAATGATAATTTTGCTGGATAATGTAATCTTGGTCGGCAGTTATTCTTTTTCAGAGCTTGGATGGTGTCTTTCCAAGCTTTCATTGACTTCAATGTGGTTATTGAGAAGTCCACTATTATTCTGATGAGTTTGCCTTTGTAAGTGAGTTGGTGTTTCTCTCTTGTAACTTTTAGAATAGCTTCTTTGTGCTTCAGATTTAACATTACATTTATAATGTGTCCTGGGGAGGATCTGTTCTGGTCTACTCTGTTTGGGGTTCTAAATGTTTCAGTTATATATCCAGCTGCTGCCTTAGGTTTGGGAAGTTTTCATCCAATAAATATTGGAATAAATTTCCTAATCCTCTCATATAGCCTTCAGCCATACCACTGTGGCATCCAATCCCATCAGATCTCAGCAGCTAAGTAGTGTCAAGCCTGGTTAGTATTTGGATGGGAAACTGCCTGGGAACACCCAGTGCTGAAGGCTTAGAAGAAGGACCTGGTAACCCACACCCAAAAAGCTATCTGCCATTGAAAATCCTATGAATAGTAGAGAAGCACTGACGGTAATGTTTCACTTGTGGTACATAGGGTTGCTTTGAGTCAGGCACTGACTCAATGGCACCTAACAACAACAATAACAACAACAATAACAAATTCTCTCATGTTGTTTTCAGCATCTTTGTGGACCCCCTGAATTAGTAGGTTTACTTTCCTCCTTTTGTCTAATATCTTTTGAAAATCTTGGTCATACAGCTTCATCATTCTTTCTTTCTTGGCATGTGAGTAAACATTGTCTTCTACTTTTTCCTTAGCTTCAGCAATCCTATTTTCAGTTTCATCTAGTCTCAAGAGTAAAGATTCTACCATAGTGCCAAGTTGGTTTAATTTTCCATGCATCTCAAGGTCCTCAGTTTGATTCTTCTTCAGAATTTCTATTTTTCTGGAGAATTATTTTTCCAAAATAGATACATTTTTTTCCCAGTAAAACAGATATTTCGTGGTGGTGTCTGAGGTCTTTTAGCAAATTTATAAGCAGGGTTCTAAATTCTCCTTCAGGCATCTCCAGGAATCTGGTTAGCCTGGCATTATCTGTTGAGGTGCTTTGGTTTGTAGGATCTTTTCATCCAGCTTGTTCTTTCATATTTCATGTGTTTCTCTGCTGAGGCTTGCCCATTGCTTGGTCTGGGTGCTAGGTCCCACCTCCTCCATGTGTAAAGACATTGTTCCCTGAGGTTCCCATGAGTGTGGGTGTTGACAGATTGTGGCATTTCTCTCTCCCTCCCCAACCCTCATAGTTTTCAGCCTCAGTTTTCAGTGCCTAGTTCCTGCTTCAATGTCTGCATTCAGCACTGCCCCTCAGTCTTTCCCCATCCCTGTGTTCCAAGCCCCCAATTGTACCACAGCCTAAACCATGTGCTTTAGGCTCCACAGACCTGTGGTGCTACTTCTCCATGTTGCAAGCCCTATCAGGTCCCAAATGCACCTCATTCTGAGGAAGCTTTCTTAGGCTCAGGGATCCAGCAGTGCCTGTTGCTCTTCAATGTCCCTTGACTTTCAGCTTCCCTCCTTCCAGCTCATGGTTCCAATGGTAACCAGAGGCCAGAATGGTATTCACCTCTCCTGGATAAGAAAAGGAAAAAAAAAAAAAAACCCAAACACCCACAGTCCCTGAATCTGAGACTCTATAGTGGGGCTTTGTCAACTGGCCTCTTCCCCAGAGAGTCCTACAGACATCTGCTTTGTCTACCCTCCCTCCTACCAGTTGTGACCATCTGAGAGATCCCTGCCACAAATTTTTTTAGCCCTGTGTCCTTGCCAATTGCCCCACCCTACCTTGTTCCACCCACTTGCTGTCAGGGAAAGCCATCTGGGTTGCTCAGTTGTACCCTTGTTGGTGTCTCTATCTTATCCTCGATCAGCCACTCATATGAGGGATGGTCTCCCTGGGTCATTCTTTGGCTGAGTGCCCTCATAATCATCTCCACCTTGGCTGCTTCCAGGCACCTGGGGAAAAAGATGGCCCCTGGGTTCACTCTTCAGTGGGGTTTCTTGCTGCCATCTCCATATTGCCTTTCCTGGTCACCCACCATCAAGGATGGCCTCACTGAGTCTTACTTCAGCTGTGTACCTTCCAAAGGGCTCTGTATCCTTGGAAGCCCTCTGCTGCTATCTTTCCTGAGCTAGAGGATTATGGAGAGTTGTCATACCATTTAGTACTCTTGGTCATTTTAGTCTCCACTATTTTCTCAGTTGTCTTTATGCCATCCCATTTCTTTTAATAATTAAAGCTGCACTCCATTCCTTATGTTTTGTTTTAGGTAGAGAATGTCATGATTTTCCCTATTTTCTACCCTGATTGAAGCATGGCTGTTCTCCATCCACCATTTCCTTCAGATTTGGCTTTTATATGCCAGTGCACCTGAATCTTAAAATGCAATACCTCTGCTCTTATAGTTCTTTGAACCAAAATCTCGTGATCACATCCATAAGTAGTAACCAACATGGAGAATTCAAGGAGTGAAGCACTGGAAGCTAAAAAACATGATGATCCAAATTCTTTTACTCGTTTATAGAAATATTTATATCACTTGAATTCATTAGGAATAAGTTTATCTGCAAATAACAGAAATCCTAAAATAATGGTGGATTAAACAAGGTAGAAGTTAATTTTTTATCCTCATGTAAAATAGTCACAGACATAGGAGTCCAGAGTTGTTACAGAGGCTTAACTGTCATCAGGGACCAAAGTCTGCAACATTAGTATGTGGCTTTTATCCTCAAGATCATCTCAAGGTACAAGATTGCTGTGAGATCATAGGCATCCCAATAAAAAGGAAGCTAGAAAAGGAGCATGGGAAACCAAAAGGATTTTATTCTCCTTTATAATTCCATACATCACTTCTGCTTAGGTTTTACTTTTCAGAACTAATTTATATGGTCATACCTGTTGGAAAGGAATGCTTAGAGTTCTATAACTGTAGTTGGATGGAATATGATCCCAACTATTTTTGGTTTTATTTTTGTTTTTTACTAAGGAACAAGGGATAAGTGGATATTAAGGTAGGCAATAACAGTCTTTATCACATCATGGTTCCTAGATTGGGATATTGTAATACATGCTCAAATTAAAAGTACTGAAGTATATACATTCAGATTACTTGTTGGAAGAATAAAGAAGTGATGTAAGTAAAGTTAGTTAGGAACTTGATGTAGTAACAGTTAATTCTGAGGATTTGACTAATAGAAGATAGAAATGAAGCACCATAGGAAGAGAAGTACAAGGACCTAATACTTATATAAAAATTTCTAATGTTATATGAAAATTCCAAAATTCATGTACATCATAATCATTTGGCAACTTCATTTATTTAAAACATCTATAAAAGAGAGAAAAAGTTGTGTATTTGGCCTACTATTCTTTAACCAACCTTCATAGACAAACTAGAATTCATGAATTTGGAAAGTTTCAGAAAACACTTGCTAGTCACAGTATTGTGAAAGCTTCTTAGAGCACTGCACAGAATTCTTAGAAGTCAGTAACCAGAAACAAATGATTGAAAAAGTGATTAAGTCTTCCAGTTACCTACTGCTAACAAATCACCTCAAAACATAGTGGTTTGAAATAGCAACAATTACTTAGTTGCTTGCAATTCCATAATTTGTTCAAAATTCAATGGAGAGCAAGGCATGCCTGTAATCCCAGTGACTGCGGAGGTGGAGGCAGAAGATTGCAAGTTTAAGACCACAGGCAGTCTGCATAATTAGCAAGACCCTATCTCAAAAAGTGAAAAAATGGGCTGGTGTTGTAGCTCAATGGTCCAGCACTTGCAAAGCATGCAAGCACGAGGCCCTGGGTTCAACCCCTAGTACTACCAAAAAAAAAAAAAAATTCAATGGAGATGGTTTATCTTTGCTCCACATCCTGGGGATCAGCTGGAGAGGTAAGGGATCCCTTCCATGATTTTCTCATGCACAAGGCTGGCATGTCAGTGCTGGCTGTCAACTGGCAGTCTCAGTTGGTTTCATGTGGCTTCTCTAACTGGCCAGGTTGGGCTTCTCACAGAATGTCTGCTGACCTCAACAAAAAATCCCCTTAATGATGAGCACTCTAAGAAGACAAGGTCCAATGTGTAGGTACTTATCAAGTTTCTGGTAATGTCTTATTGGCCAAAACTGGTTCCATGAAAAGGGCCAGAGTCCAATCAAAGAGGGCCATCTATGGATATCAAAATACGAGGAGGTATGGTACATTAGTGACCACCAAAGCCATTGCCTGCCACAACACGTTCTAAGAAACAAATATATAGACACTATTTATTGAGTTGGGGCTGATATTTAGCTCAGTTGGTAGAGAACTGCTCTTCAGTCTCTGAGGTCCGAGTTTGATTCCCAGCACCACAAAAATGGGAGAAGCACGTGGTAATCCACTCTGAAGGCAATCCCAAAACAATCATCCATTGATAACCCTATGAGGGTTGCTATGAGTCGGACATGATTTGAAGGCATCTAACAACAACAACAACAATTTATTGAGTTACTGCTATTTACCAGGCAAGTCTTTAATGATAAAATTGCCCTACATAAAAGGTGTCATTTGTTCCATTTTCCAGATTAAAAAAGATGGGGTTCAGAATGTTTTAAATGCCCACTTGGAGGTCAGGTAGCTGCTAAGTGGTGATACTCTGTATTTCAGTCCAGCTCCGAATGCCTCCAAAGTCTGTCCATCTGTCTGTTTTTCTTTCTTGCTTGCTTTCTTTTCTTCTTTCTTTCTTTCTTTCTTTCTTTCTTTCTTTCTTTCTTTCTTTCTTTCTTTTTTTTGCTGTACTCAGGTTGAACCCAAGGCCTTGCACTTGCATGCTCTGCAAGAGCTGGACCACTGAGCTGTATCCTCAGCCCATTTTTTCACTTTTTTTTTGAAACAGGGTCTCCCTAAGTTATGTAGACTGCCTCTGGTCTCTGAACTTGCGATCCTCCTGCCTCTGCCTCCCGAGCTGCTGGGATTACAGGCATGTGCCACTGAGCCCGGCTTCCTCCAAAGTCTTTCTACTGTGCATGACCTTTGTTGACTTTTTAATGATTGGTGCATTGTAACTAGCACTACAGGCTAGTCTACCCTGTGTGCTTCTGTTCTAAAGCACAGTGAAATGCTTGCCACTTGTTATGTTCTGTTTTGAATGGAATGCAAGAGGAAGGGATCCCTGGACATTGGAATTAACCATGTATAGTGCCAGTGCCACAGATATGCCAAGTAGTGAGCCGTCAAAAGAAGCCCTGGCAGTGAAGCGAGACACGGAAACTGCTTCTTTGTTCTCTGCCCCACTGCAAACTCTTCTCAAGGAGACTGACCAACGACAACAGTGTCTCAAGTCTCTTCCAGAAAGCTCTTCCTATTAGTCTTTTTTTGTTTTGTTTTGTTTTTTAATAAAGACTTGTAACAAAGGCATTACAAATATGCTAATTTCTAATGCTTTCTAATTGGCATATTTGGCAAGGGTTATGGCCTTGTCAAAATAAGTATGGATCATGCACATGACCATGAAATTCCATTCTTTATTTTAAGCAGATCAGGACTGTTCTTTTCCTTTGCTGCTTGGCCAATTAGGGTTCCTCTTTAAAATGTGAGAAGTTAGTTACTTATCAAAGCATTTGATTAATTAGCTAGACCTGTCAGGCCAAACAGAAAGAGCTAAGTCTTTTAAATCTCTTAATATGAGCCAATTTTCACAATAACCTATTTTGTTCATGGCTTTCGTGTCTTAAATTCTTGTTCATTAATGACATAGTATTTAGGCTTATCTTAAAGGAGAGCATCAGTTGTGTTAAACAGAACTCATTACAGATTATAGGTTTTTGAGCAAGGTTGCCTATACACAAAAGACTGCCCTCCCATTTCCCTCTGAGTCACTAATTGGACTTTCGCCTTGTTTTTACAAGAAAAGGCTAAGCTTCAATAGGGAGACAGGCTTTTATAATGTCACACTTTGAGTTGTACTGAAGAGTTGGTGACCTATCATTATCAATACCAACGTGGAACTAAAGTAAACCATGTGTTTGGTTTTGCTGGAGACAATAAAAGTAATGGCTGCTTTTAAAACCAGTAAAACACTGAACTTGATGGAAGGAGAAATTCATTGAATATATCATCTTGCAATAGCTCACTTCCCTGAGTGATAAAATACAACTACCAAACACTCAGCAATAAACACCAGATAGTTAAAAAAAGAAATGAAAAACAAGCCTGAATCCTGTATTGACTTTTAAAATGTAGATTTCTAATATTCTCAAAGAAATGCATGTATTACTATATTGTCAAAGTGTTAGAATCCACATAGTATATCATGCTAATGTCTCTAATGGATTTTTTTATTTGCCTTGGCTAAAATAATCTTCTAGTTTGGTGGATAGTTTTTACTGGTTTTAAAAATGTTATTTGTATTACTTGCTGTGACTCTTTTCCTCTCTCCTTTTTTTATTTTCTTTTCTTACAGAATTTACTGTTTATTTCCAAATTACTCCAGATCCTAATAGTCTATTTTGCTTTTGGCGGTATTCATGTTATCTGGAATTGCATTTTGTTTTATTGAATTTCCTTCAATGAGTGTCTCTCCAATGCTTCTTTTGGTGGTGAAACATTAAACTACTTCTTTAGGGCCTTTGGGTTGCATTTGTAACATATACTTGCAATCGACCTTGTAATATACAAAACATCCTAATTAATTCACTGTACCCTCCAGTTTAAATATTTATGAATGTGAGTAGTTGAAATGCTGATACACAAGTTCCTACTGGTCTTAAAAAAGATGACTTCCTGGTAGTGGTATCAGTTTTGAGAATTCAGATTTCATACATTGAGGTTAGCAAATTCAGCACACAAGTTAAATGTGATATCATGTTAATGGATCCATGGAATCAGCTGGCATTAAAATGAGTAAATTAAGGAGTCACTGCTTATTAGGCTGCTTATTTAGGCACTGCTTATTTAGGCACATTATGATAAAATAGTATGAGAGTTTGAACTTAACACACATCAATTCAGCATGCAAAGTGCACATCCATCAGGGCTTTGTTATGATGTCACGTGGAGCAACAACTCTGTTTTATTTTATAAAGAATGCTACATTAGCATCTTCAAGTCCTTGGATGCCTGTGACATTTGCTGTTATGGAACTACTTGGAGGCAGCTATGTGGCCACCAGGGACTATTCCAACACATTAAAAAATTAAGTTGGCATCAAATGACCTATTGAACTTTTTATTCATGTCTTTGGGATTTGGTTGTCAATGTACACAGTACTTAGTCTCCTTCCACAGCAAGTGCATTAAGTAGGAAGTTGTAACAGTTATATTGATAATTTGAACAAATTATTTTCCTCTATCCATCTCCCCACACACAGCAGTAGTAAGAAACACAGCTTGAGTTAAAGGATGGCCCAGGTACAAAGTAGATTTTTTACAAAGCATCTGTTTTGTTCCACAGTAACTTCTAGGTAAATATTACCCCCTCTGAGGTTTTAAGCATTCCTTTAGTCACTTACCCACCATCACAAACCAAAGCTCATGCCGTTGACTACAAGTATATGAAAGAAATTTTAAATTTTCTTTTAATCTAGGTTTTTGCAGTCTGATAGTTTCTAAAGATTATGTTTTATAGACAGTGTAACTAATTCTTGACTTCATTTTATTTTTATATATACATATTCTTCTTGCTAGAAAAAAGTTTATGGAGCATACTCCTTGCTGTGTTCCCTCTTAAAAACAATTAGTCTTCATTATTAAAGATGTTAGCGGTTAGATATTTAATTTTACAAGCTTAATTATTGATGAACATTTCAATAAAAATTTAATATTTATTAATAGTAGTTCAAAATATGTAACCACTTAATCTCTACATGCTATATAATATCTAATGCTTTCATATGAAGTATAGCCCTGTTTTTTCCATGGACAATATATTCCAAGATCTCCAACTGATGCTTAAAACCAAAAGTAATACCAAAGTCTGTGTATTTTTTGTATACATTGTTGTTGTTAGGTGCCCTCGAGTCCAGTCCGACTCATAGCAATCCTATGTACAGCAGATCGAAACACTTCTCAATTTGGTGCCAGGCACATGATCTTATTTATGTTTAAGCCCATTGTTGCAGACACTGTGTCAGTCTACCTGGTGGAGGATTTTCCTCTTTTGGGTTGACCTGCCAATCTCCTAAACATGATGTCATTCTCCAGGCATTGATCTCTCCTGACTACATGTCCAAAATATGTAAGACGCAGTCTGGCCATTCTTGCTTCCAAGGAGCACTCTGGTTTCACTTCTTCTAGGACAGTCCATGGCATATTTGGCAGTCCATGGCATATTCAATAGATGACTCCAGCACCACAATTCAAAAGCATCAATTCTTTTTCTGTCTCTCTTGTTCAATGTCCAGCTTTCACAACCATGTGATGCCACTGAAAATACCATGGCATGAGTCAGACGCACCTTAGTCTTCAATGTGACATCTGTATTTTTCAATACTCTAAAGAGATCTTTTGCCACAGCTTTTCCTAGAGCAATGTTTCTTTTGATTTCTTGACTGCTGCTTCCAGGTGTGTTGATTATAGAGCCAAGCCAACCAAAATCTTGGACAATCTCAATCTTTCCTCCATTTATTGTGAAGTTGCATACTGACTCAGTTGTAAGGATTTTTGTTTTGTTGATGTTTAGTCGTAACCCATATTGAAGGCTATAATCTTTTATCTTCATCAGTAAATGTTTTAAATCCTCTTCACTTTCAGCAGGCAGAGTTGTGTCATCTGCATAATGCAGGTTGTTAATGAGTCTTCTTCCAATCCTGATGCCGTGTTCTTCCTCATAAAGTCCAACTTCTAGGATTATTTGCTCAGCATATTAATTAAAGAGATAGGGTGAAAGTATACAGCTCTGACACACACCTTTCTCAACTTTAAACCATTTTTTTTACTTTTTGAGACAGGGTCTCGCTAAGTTATGCAGACTGCCCCTGGTCTGGAATTTGTGATCCTCCTGCCTCTGTTTCCCTAGCTGCTGGGATTACAGGCGTGCACCATCGAGCCTGGCTTTGGGTTTTGTTTTTTTGAGACAGGGTCTCCCTACAGAGCTCACATTGGCCTTGAACTCCTGATCCGCCTGCTTCAGCCTCCCCAGTGCCGGAGTCACCAGTGTTTGCCACCACGCCCAGCCTTGTTCTATTTGAACAACTGCCTCCTGGTTCATGTACAGATTTCTCATGAGTACTATTAGGTGCTCTGGTATTCCCATTTTCTGAAATGTTATCCATAATTTATTATGATCCACATAGTCAAATGCCTTTGCATAGTTAATAAAACATAGGTAGACATCTTTCTGATATTCTTTACTTTCAGCTAATATCCACCTGACATCAGCAATGGTGTCCCTGGTTCCCTGCCATCTTCTGAATCCCGCTTGATTTTCCAGTAATTCCCTGTCTATATACTGCTGCAGTCGCTTCTGAATGATCTTTAGTAGAATTTTGCCGGTGTGCAATATTAATGATATTTTCTGATAGTTTGCACATTCCGTTGGATCCCCTTTTTTGGGAATAGGCACAAATATGGATCTCTTCCAATCAGTTGGCCAAGTAGCTGTTTTCCAAATCTGTTGGCATAAACATGTTAACACCTCCAGTGCTGCATCTGTTTGTTGAAACATCTCTATTGGTATCCCATCAATTCCTGGAGCCTTGTGTTTTGCCAATTCTTTCAAGGCAGCTTCCACTTGGTCCTTCAACACCATTGGTTCCTCTTCGTATGCAACCTCTTGGAATGGTTGGTCATCTACCAATTCTTTCTTGTATAATGACTTTGTGTATTCTTCCCATCTTTTGATGTTTCCTGCATCATTTAATATTTTCCCTGTAGAATCTTCCACTACTGCCACTCGAGGCTTGAATTTTTTCTTCACTTCCTTAAGCTTGAGAAACACAGAGCGTGTTCTTCCCTTTTGGTTTTCTGCCTCCAGCTCCTTGCACATGTCATTATAATATTTGTTTTTGTCTTCTTGAGCTGCCTTCTGAAATCTTCTGTTTAGTTCCTTAACTTCGTCATGTCTTCCTTTTGTTTTAGCTGCTCAACGTTCGAGGGCAAGGTCCAGTGTCTCTTTTGCCATGTAATTTGGTTTTGTCTTTTTAATAACTTTTTGCTTCCTTCTTGAATGATATCTTGTACGTCATGCCACAACTCATCTGTTCTCCTATAATTTGTGTTTAATGAATTAAACCTATTCTTGAGGTGATCTCTGAACTCAGGTGGGATATACTCAAGGTCATACTGTGGCTCTCGTATACTTGTTCTAATTTTCTTCAGCTTCAGTTTGAACTTTCATATGAGAAGTTGACGGTCTGATCCACAATCAACACCTGATCTTGTTTTGACATTTGATATAGAGCTTTTCCATTGTCTCTTTCCACATATGTAGTCAATTTGATTCCTGTATTTTCCATCTTGTGAAGTCATTGTGTATAGTCGATGTTTATCTTGTTGAAAAAATGTATTTGTAATGAAAAGGTCATTGGTCTGACAAAATCCTATCATGCAATCTTCAGCTTCGTTTGTGTCACCACGATGATATTTTCCAACTTGTTGTTGTTGTTGTTAGGTGCCGTCATGTCGGTATCCGACTCATAGCGACCCTCATAGGGTTTTCAATGGCAGACTGTTCCGGGATTACCTTGGGAGTGGATTGCCAGGCCCTTCTCCCATTTTTGTGGTGCTGGGAATTGAACTCGGGACCTCAGAGACTGCAGCACAGTGCTCTACCAACTGAGCTAAATCCCAGCACATTTTCCAACTACTGAGCCTTTTTCTTTGTTTCCAACCTTTGCATTCTGGTCACCAGTAATTATCAGTATGTCCTAATTTCATGTTTGATCTATTTCCAATTGCAGAAGCTGGTAGAAATCTTCCCTTTCTTCATTTGTGGCCTTAGTGGTGGGTGCATAAATTTGAATAATAGTCATATTAACTGGCCTTCCTTATAGGCGAATGGATATTATTCTATCACTGACAGCATTGTATTTCAGGACAGATCTTGAAATGTCTTTTTTGATGATGGACGCAACCCCATTTCTCTTTAGTTTATCATTCCCAGCATAGTAGACCATATGTTTATCTAACTCAGAATGGCCCATGCCAGTCCATTTTAGCTCAGTGATGCCTAGAATGTCAATGTTTATGTGCTCCATTTCTCTTTTAATGATTTCTAATTTTCCTAGATTCCTACTACATACATTCCATGTTCCAATTATTAATGGATATTTACAGTTGTTTCTCCTCATTTTGAGTCGTGCCACATCAGCAGATGGAGGTCCCTGGGGTTTTAATCCATTTCCTTCATCACAGTAGACTCTACTTTGAGGAGGCAACTCTTCCCCAGTAGTCTTTTTGAGTGCCTTCCAACCTGGTGGGGATCATTTTCTGGCACTATATCTGACAGTGTTTCTTTGCTATTCATAGGGTTTTCAATGGCTAATTGTTTGGGGAGTGATTCTCTGGTGCCTCCTCCTTAGTCTGTCTTAGTCTGGAAGCTCAGCTGAAACCTGTCCACCATGGGTAACCCTGCTGGTATCTGAGATACCAGTGGCAAAGCTTTCAACCTCATCGCAACACACAAGCCCCCACAATGCGGCAAACTGACAGATGTGTGGGGATTTGTATATATACATATGCAAATTTAATGCCTTTTCCACCTTAACTAAGTATTTACCATGCGCAGTAGTCAACATTTGCAATTTGAAATATAATAGCAAAGCTAGCACAACTTTCATTTTCCTTCTTGGTGGTTTCACAGGTAGCATACAAATTTGTAGCATACGAATTTTTTTCTCAATATTAAATCAAGAACTTTCACCTTTTCCCTTAAAGGAAGCACTTTATAGCTTGTTTTTGGTATATCCAAATTGTCAGCATCACTACTTTTGCAC
This sequence comes from Pedetes capensis, assembly GCA_007922755.1. NCBI lineage: Eukaryota > Metazoa > Chordata > Mammalia > Rodentia > Pedetidae > Pedetes > Pedetes capensis. The sequence goes on along the minus strand of VMDO01005969.1, from coordinate 66,888 downwards.
TTTAGGGTTATTATGATTTAAATCTGAAATGTCTGTCACAGACTCATGTGTCAAAGGCTGAATTCTCAGATGATGGTGCTATTTTGGGAGGTCAGGGAAACCTTGGGAGATGGGGCCTAACTGGAGGAAGTAAGTCACTATATGTGTTCCTTTGAAGGTTATAACTGGTCCCTGGTCCCTTCCTCTCTCTCTCTGTTTCCTAGCCACCATGAGATGAACAGCTTCTACCATATAATCTTGCCACTGTGATGTTTCACCTCAGGCCCAAAACAAGAGAGCTGACCATGGGCTGAAATCTCTGAAATCATGAGCCAAAATAAAACTTTCTTTCTTTTCAATTGTTTTTTTTCCCAAGTATTTGTCATAGTGACAAAAAGCTAACACAGGAAATAATGAATCACTTTTTATAATTACATATATATACATACATATGCAGTTGCATACACACATACATACAAACATACACACACACTCTATTGGTTCTGTCCCCCTAAAGAATCAACCTTTAATTAAAAGAAGAGTTTCTTGAACACAAATAGTGTAATACAGAACTGTCAGTCTGATAACTAAGATGGCTACTAAGTGACTAAAAGGCTGGTTGAGCACATATTGTAGATAGATTAGACAAAGGGAGGGTTCACATCTCAGGAGAGACAGAGCATTAGGCCATGGGATTTTTATTATGCTACTCAGAATATTGTGCAACATAAAATTTAGGAATTGTTTATTACTGTAATTTTCCACTTAATATTTATTGGACTACTGTTGACTAAAACCAAGAAAAGTGAAAATGTGGATATGATGGACCATATATAAAAAACACTATACTCTATCCATGTTATTATTATAATTCACATTTTATTTCTCAATTTCGTGTTACAAAATTAATGTATGCTTATTGCTAAAATTTAGGAAAATTAAGAAAACATGATGCAGAAAATGAAGATAACATACAGTGTTATCACCTAATGGTAACCCTTGCTATCAGTTGCTATCCTTTCAGAAGTTTTCACTTACGTTTTCTTGTGTGTGTGTTCGTGTGTGTGTGTGTGTGTGTGTGTGTGTGTGTATAATTTTGCATGTTTTATGTATACATTTTAAAACTAGTCCATCCAACTAATTTTGTGCCAGTCCATTTTAAGGATAGGTATATCCTTAATTTATTTAGTTAATAACCTATTACTGGAATTTAAGTTGATTCTGCACTATTATGGCTATAAGTAATGTTTCATTGACCATTCCTGCATTTACAAGTCCTCTGAAAGCAGGCAAAAGGTCATACATGTTTAGTATTCAGATATGTTACCAAAATATCCTCTAGAACTATACCTGTGGATTATGTTGCTTGTTTCTTTCTTTACTTTTTGGATTAACTAGGACAGCATAGTCATTCATTTCTTCAGGCCTTCAAAACCATTTGAGCACTTACTATGCATTAAGCAAGACCCAGCATACATCTATGATGAGAGACAAATAGCCCTGCTACTTATTATACAATGGGTAGAGATAAATGAGAAGTAAATAATTGTATGAGTGTCTTCCTAATGGAACTTGGCTTGGGAAGGAGATAGTAAGTCATTGAACTTAATCTAGCACAGGAGTCAGGGAAGACCTCCCAGAAGAAATGATATTTTAACTTTAAAAGGGATGGATGTGGGTGAGTTACACTGTGTTACATCGTGTTAACAACCATTAAACATTGCATCCTCACTGGGGCATGCTATGTATGCTTTGGCGCATTCTAAGTCAGGTTATTATTATTATTACTAATCTGTTTCATTGTAGGAAACCAGAAATGGACTACAAAATCTCTTTTTTACCCCTTTTGCCCTGATGTTGACCAAAATTACTATAATGAATATGTGAAGGTCCAGAACTCTTTTGTAGATGAAAAAATGGTCTCCATATTCAAAAGAGCTGCACATCTCCAAGATGATGTTTCATCTTACAGTGTATTCAGGTAGCTCAATTCTATTCATTTGTCTTCCTGAAGCTAGGTGACATTCTAACTATAGAAGTCTGAAGATTATCTTCAAGGGTCTTAAGCAAAACTGAGGGAGCACTGGAGCAGCAACACATTTAGAATGTGAACAATAATGGTCTGACCTTCCCTCTGTGGACATATTTTCTCTATTACTCTGTCAGTGCATGCCTAAATCACTACGAATGAATGAAAATACGTGTTTTATGGATGAGATTTGTAACCAATGTTATATTCTGAATTAACCATGTATCTTTATTTCTGTTAATTCAGTTGTTTTCTTTAATCTCAATATTGATTTCCCATAGACAAAATACCATTGGTTCTTCGTTAAACATTTCAAAATTTATGTCTTACTATATAAAATTCTACAACTATTATTTTCCTAAAAAGTTCAGTTGATGAGCTGATAATTTATCATTCTTGGACTGATTCAGAATATTTCATGATGAATTAATCAAACACACCAATATATGAGTCTGAGAGAACTGTGTCTATTTGGCTCCTTTAACCAAAGAAAAACTAACTTATAACATTGTTGATGTAAATATCACTATTTAAGATGTAGTGGTTTTCTAGTTTTCTCTTTTCTCTGTAAAGTGTATGCTTAGTTGACCAGGATTCAGTGAAACCTCTCATTAGGGCACCATGGTTCATTAGGGCTTAAAGAGGCATCACTGAAATTTGAATTGGCCATGCTGTGATCCTCAGGTCTCTCTGAGTGGTAATCAAGCAACATTATGTTATGTGCTTTACTTCTGCACTGGGTTTTAAAATCTTTTTAAAAAATTAATGATATGATTTTGTGTTGTGTAAAACATTGGTGAGTTTCTTGGAGATAGCATCATTCTATTTATGGATGGATACTTTTAGAAATGATTCTTACCTGGGCATGGTGGTGCACACCCATAACCCAAGCAATTTGGGAGGCTGAGGCAGGAGGATTGCAAGTTCAAGACTAGAGGCAATCTGTTTAACTTAGTGAGACCCTACCTCCAAATAAAATGGGCTGGAGGTGCATTTCAGTGGTAGAGTATTTGCAAAGCATGTATGAGGCCCTGGGTTCCGCCCTGCAGTATTAAAAAATAAATCAAAATTTTACAAAAACCTTCAAATAACAATTTTGAATAGTACTGAGTTTTACACTTATTAGAAAGAGTATATTAGTATAATATTTATTTCTATCAATTTCCTCAAACTGTATGAGATATCTGCACGTGCACAAGGCATTAGAAAAATCATAAGTAATCTGGATGTTGATTTACTGAATGCCCTACATACAAATTGAGAGAAATCATATTTAAAATGTAACAATTTGGTTAAGAGTAAATCAAAATAAGATGAAATTCCTGATAAACAGGGAATTACCAGGCAGGTGTATATTACAGCCAGATCCACAAGGGACGAGCTTGTTTAAACTATGTGATAAGATAAATCATACTAAGGCATTTAAGAAACAATAATTTACCATAATTGGATCAGTCCAAAATACTACTTTTATCTAAACAGGCCCAAAAGATCAGCTTGCCTGTGCTTTGCTGTCTAGAAAGATGCCCTTGTAAATAATAAATTTATCCTTTAAAAATATCTTTTGAGAGCAATTTAAATTGGCCTATCTGTTTCTAGTCCAAATAAGTTTTTATTCCTAAATACATGCCATTAAATCTCAGTGTTGGCTATTTTATCTGCATGTTTTGTTCCAGGTGGTAATTGTGAGCACACCTCCCTGACATGTTTCACACTATTTTCGAAGCCTTGTTTTGCTCATCTGGGTTACCCTCACTGTTGTGTTTTGTCATTGGGATGAACTGGCCACTGCCATTACCTCACCACCTACCATGAGGCCTAATATATGGTATGTGTCCAATAAATTTTTGTTGGATAAGTTAATTGCCTTTGTGAGTAAGTGAATGTATACATGGATGGGTGGATTTGTCTTTTGTTTGAGAATATTTCCAGCTTTATTGACATATGGCTTGGAGGTATAATCACAGACTTATAGGGAAGAAATGTTTAGGGGAAAGATCTCTTCAGATATCCTTTTGGGATATCAATATAAGATTTGCTTTTTGTCAGTCCCCAACATTCCTACCTACCCCAGCAATACCCCTGATAGAAAGAGAGAGCAACATCAGGTACTTTGCTAATGTTATGGTGTTGAATTGTTCTGAGTTTCTCATGCTATCATTTTTTCTCATTCTCATGTTAGGTAATCTATGGTACAAATGTAAATTTCACATTTGATTATTCTGTTCTCAGGGGTGCATCTGACTATGTTGGGTCACCTCAAGCCAAGTGATGCAAACAAAATAAGTAAGAAGTAGAGCAGCTATACATCCCACCCCGTCACCCATGACTTCTTTCTTTGGTTAGTTTTATAATAACTTGTCCTTCACTGAATCAATCAGATGACAACAGAAGAGGACAATGTCAGAAGCTAACCTCACAGGCCCAAATACTGCATTTTGGAAGGAAAGATGGTTGAAAAGTGAGATATCTGCATGTGCACAAGGGAAGGGGGAGGTATGGAAGCTTGGAAAAAGTTGTTGAAATAAGAGTTTGAGGAATCTTTTATCAACATCTTCTATTCTGATGAAGCCCCCTCATAGCTGCTTCCCTGATTTGGATCCCAAGTACCTCAAAAATGAGAGCAGGATCTAGCAGCTCACTCTTGAAACAATCAGCCATAGAAAACCCTGAGGACATTCATAGGGTTGTTATGAGATGGACATAACTCAAGGACACCTAATAACAACAAGAGACTCTCAAGAAACACATTTATTTTCAAGAATTTTCAGTGGCAATACTGGTCTCAAAGAGCCTCAACACAGTCAGGATGCATCTCCATGAGATGGTAAATTCTACCAATTTACATATTTAAATCATTGTCTTCTTTTCTTTTCTTTTTTTTTTGGGGGGGTGGGTACTGGGGGTTGAACCCAGGGCCTCGCGCCTGCATGCTCTCCAAGTGCTGAACCACTGAGCTGCACCCCCAGCCCATTTTTTACTTTTTGAGACAGGGTCTCGCTAAATTACACAGACTACCTCTGGTCTTGCACTTGCGATCCTCCTGCCTCCGCCTCCCAAACCGCTGGGATTACAGGTATGCGCCACCACGCCCGGCCATTCTCTTATTTTCTTATCACAGTTCATCATGGCATTCTTCTTACTAAAGCAGTGTCAAAAAGGAGATATTACCTTTCTTAGTTTGAGTTCCCCCATAGCAGCACCTGACACAAGGACTTGAGTACAAGAAGTTTTTCTGGCAGATGATCCTAGGAAGTGGAAGTGAAGAAGCAGGGGCTGAGCTTGATTCAGGTCAATCCTAGTATAGAATGTGTGATGTTGAATGGATTACCATTCATACCAACTGGGTCACAATCCTGCTGGGGACCCTGTAAATAACCATACAGAAAACAGCTTCCCACATGTCCTGCTAAGTGGGAATTTTCAACAGAACTTTGTGTAATGATGGAAATATTCTATTTTTATACCGTATACTACAGTAGTCATACGTAGCTATTCAGCACTTGAAATATGGTTATTGTGGTAGAGGAATTAAAATTTTAATTTGAATTAATTTGAGTGTAAGTCATGAATGGCTAATGCCTGCCTGAATGGACAGCACAGATCTAAAGGGTTACAGGCTCAGGCATTTACCTTATCTTCCTTCTGATGAGTCAGGTCCTAGGGGGAGGTGGGTGTCAACCTCCCTTATTCTTCCAACCTGTTCCTGACTGAGTGAAATAGCTGCTATAGTTGGGCAAAAACCCCAAGGAAGAGAAGTTGAGAGAAACAGGGTATTAAGAGGGGATATTGGCTTGGCTTGGGGAATCTGTCTCCTGAGCCTACAGAGGAAATCACAGGCAGGCAAAGATATTACATGTGAGGCACAAGGTGCTTCTGTTACCCTGAAGTGCAAGGCACTGAAAAAATAAAAAGATAATTTGGTACATTCCAGTCTGAATTGAGAATTCTTAAGAATCAAAGTTCATATCATAAGAAATTTAATTCTGGTAAAAAATATTCTGAAGTTCTAAGTTAACTTAATGTTTTGAAACTTTTACATTTTTCTCAATAGCTTTTTTTCTCTAGAGGAAGTATCATCATTTTCATCTTACTTTAAGGTAGATACTAGGACAAACTGGTTGGCTTATTAGTAAGTAGTATTTTATTCTGTTTTCAATTATATTTTGAAATGCAAATAGGAAGTGCTATCTGCTTTGTATTTTTACTTTCATGGCATATTTAGATTAGTTTCAACAATAATAAAGATTATTTTGAATTGTTTTCCAGTAATGAATGGTATAGCTTTGTGAATTGCATAAGCAATATAAACATAGTATAATGAAAAATTGTAGGAAATTTAGTAATTCAAACTGTAAAAAGTGATGAGGCTCCATTTTCTTAAGTTTATATTTAATCTACTCTATTTATACTTAAATTTTAAAAAATTGTCTATGAAGATTCTGCTTATTCCTAGAAATAGCAATTAAGTTCCAAAAATCTAGGGTTTATACCATGCAATAAAGCCAAGTAACATGTTAAAGTGTCACTTTGTAGATATGAAATCACAAAATTTACTCTTACTTTTTGCATTTCTATGAAATGACTGTTTAAAGGTTAGGAATAAAGGCCAAAATTTGCATTTAAATGGAGATATTTTAAGAAGAAATGCCAATTTGTGACCTTTACCCTTGCCACCAATGTGGTTTTTTAGGCTTAAGAATCAAACTTCAGATAAAATACTAGAATGGAAGTAAATTCATAGAAAATGTTTAGCTTGACCAACTTTCTAGAACAATTTTCATACTCTATAGAGAGGACTGGTTGTACTTTGTTTTAAATCACTTCAATCCTGTAAATGATGTCCAGTGGAACCCGGTAGTAGAAGAATGATTCCACGTAGTGTAAGTCAGGGGTCCCACATCACTTCAGACTCAGTGGAAGTGAAGAATTAAAATTAGAAGAGACTAATTAAGCCTGGGAGAAGGACCTGACAACCCCCTCCCGAAAATGATCAGCCAATGAAAACCCTATGAATAGCAGAGAAGCATGACAATAGTGTTTCACCTATTGTATGTAGGGTCCCTATGAGTTGGACACCAACTCGACAGCACCTAATAACAATTAAGCCTATGTTGGTGAGCATGAGTTCCTAGGTTTCTTCATCTTATATTTCCTATATGCATTTAAAAAATTTATGAAGATTATTCAAAATATATTAGCAAAATCTACAATGAGTACTACTATATATCTACTGATGAGCAACCAGAATCATTAGTTGAAATTACTTTATTCTGCTATCTCCCAAATTGTGTGAGCTATTGTTAGAGCTTAGTGGAATGAGGGTAGTCATTAGGGGGGCATGGAATGAAGATTTATTAAATTATTCCTCTCTTAGCCAGGACTAGTTATGCATATCTATAATCCCTGCATTTGGAAGGCTGAGGAACAAGGATCATGAGTTCAAAGCCAGCATGGACTACATAGCGAGACCCTATCTCAAAAACCAATATAAAAAACAACAAATTACTCCTCCCTGTGCTTTGACTAGTTATGTGTCCATGAGAGTATTTACAAATGTATATGTGAGTGAATGAATGATAAAGAGAAATGATTCAGCAAAGTTGCCTCTCCCCTTACTCTGCTATAACATAACTGAATAGAATACTGTTTAATGTACTTTTGCTATTGTATACATGTAAACTACTCTGTAACAACCATTTTACCTAAACTATGTTTGTTCCTTAGTATGTTGATCCTCCCACAGTCACTTCTAAATTATTACATGGACCTTGGACCCATGGGGGAAAACCCTTAGAAGCCCAGGTTATTCTACTTGAAGAGGTTCAGGAATCCCAGCATGAAGTAAGAGGGACATATGAGGACATGTGTGTGAAGCAAGGTTCTACTCATAAATGAAAGAGCCAGTGAAGTGAGTTAACCTACAGTTCATACTGAATATAAGATTCCATACCAAGCAGAGATTCAGCAAGATCTAGGGCAGATCAATTGAATTACTCTTTTTATAGAAAAGTTAGTATTTCATAGCCATCACCCAGGCTCAGCTGTTGGGAAATTGAAATTAAAGTCAAGACATTCAATCTTTGGTCTTCTAAAGAATTTGTTGTTGTTGTTAGGTGCCATTGAGTTGGTGTCTGACTCATAGTGACCCTCATAGGGTTTTCAATGGCTGACTGTTTCGGGATTGCCTTGGGAGTGGATTGCCAGGCCCTTCTCCCATTTTTGCAGTGCTGGGAATTAAACTCGGGACCTCAGAGACTACAGCGCAGCACTCTACCAACTAAGCTAAATCCTAGCCCCTTCTAGAGAATAGGATCCAGAAATTCATGCTCTAAAAGTCTGAGTGAAAGGAAGGGCAAGAACGGAGGGAATAAAACAGTGCCTAGTCCTATGGAATAAAGTTGGGTGGAACAGCGTGATTGCAGGTGTCTGAATTTAATGTACCATTGAGTCAGTTATTGCCTCCTCTGATAGTAGACCAGAATAGTTTCTACTACAACTAGTGCTCTGGGAGACAGCATTATATCATTCCCTTAGAAATTGAACTCAAGAGGTCAATGACCATTCCAATTCTACCGTTATCTTTGTTATAGATTTCTTTGTAGAAACTAGACACCGTGGTGGGCCCCATCACTGATACTATTGTGGTATTGGTTGGCACTATGTACTATTTTTTGTTTTGTTTTGTTTTGCTTTTTGCAGTACTAGGGGTTGAGCCCAGGGGTCTTGCACATGCTAGGCAACTGCTCTATCACTGAGCTGCACTCTCTGCCCCCTTTCTTATGTTTCATTTTGAGATAGGGTCTTACTAAATTGTTCAGGCTGCTTTGGCCTTGAACCTGTGATCCTCCTGCCTCAGTTGCCTGAGTCACTGGGATTGCAGATATGTTTCACCATGCCTGGCTGTTTTCTTTGCTAGCCTCTCCTATATATTACTTGTTCAGGAAAAGTCAGGTAAATATGTTAGGGACATAGTACAGAATGTTAATATGTCAAATAACAAACTGCAGTGAAAGAGTTTGCCAAGTTTTTTTTTTAATTCCTAATTTTGATAAGCAGATCTAAATCTATAAATTGAGACATTTATAGCAGAATTTCCCCCAAAGTAGATTATTCATAAGTGCTAGACAAAAACAAAAATCCAACAAACCCTAAACCCATAATCATGTACAAAAAATAAAAAGTTCCCTACTCAAAAGTATTTGGAAAATAATGGGTTAAACAGAATATTTTACTTTTACTACCATATGCATCAGAGACTTTTAGTCTGCTTGTACACAGTGATATCCAAGAGGGACCAATATATGTGAGCTTCCCCAAATCATTTGACCTTGGAATAGTTTATATTGAAGCATTTTGAGTGACTAGTGTCTACAGCAGAAATTTGTTAAAATTCCATGGTTCCAGTTTTATCCATCACTAAGGGAAGCTAACTAGCCTCAGGAAAACTCAAGGAGTGATGCTGTGTGTTTTCCTATTCGTTATACTTCACAATAAATAAATTAATTGAATAATTTTTTAAAATCAAAGGCAAATGGGATCCTCCCAGAGGCCCCAAAGAGAATCAAGGTTAATAAGGGGTTCTGCATGTGCAGACTATGAGTTCCTAGATCAGGTAAAAGGTCCATAGAGGTTTCTTAAAAGGAAATCAAACTTTTAGAACCAAATCTTAACTTTTGGTGATGATAGAGAGTGGAGCAGAACACCTCACTAAATGACTCAGTTTGACAGAACCATGCATAAGATTTGAAGATTTTGCTGCTGCAAGCTCAGTGTGGTGGTGCACACCTGTGCTCAGGGAGGCTGAAACAGAAGGACTGAGAGTTCGAGGATAGCCTAGGCTACATAATGGAGTTCTAGTCCAACTTGCACTGCATAGTGAGATCCTGTCTCAAAACAAACAAGCAATAAAGTAACAACAAGATCTAAGAGCATATTTGAACACAGACCAATTAATAACAAATATTAGATCATCAAGAACTATTTGGTGAAAGAATGAATGAAGATACAGAAATCACTTTTGTGTTAGAGTTCATAAATGTTTGGAAAGTGTTAGAGAAAGTAGAGAGCTTGTGATTAATTAGAAAGCTGTGGTAAACTTGTCTGTAAAGTATAAGTAGATGAATGTGTCTTCTTTCATTCATGAGCCTATTTATCTTCCTAAGAGTTTTGATTCCTAAAGAGTAAAGAAAAAGGCATTTATTTTATAAGCATAATATCTAGAAAAAGGCAAATATATTTACACAATGAACTTTGTCTTTTCAAGGACCATAGAAAAGGCTATGAGAAAATTTGTTGAAAACCCAAGCTTGCCATTACAACATTTTTGATTGTTCAACAGGCAGGAAATTGTTAAATAAAAAACACATAAAACAAATAAGTGAGCTGAGTGTGGTTGTTGTTGTTGTTGTATGCCGTTGAGTCAGTATCCGACTCATAGTGACCTTCATAGGGTTTTCAATGGCTGACTGTTTCGGGATTGCATTGGGAGTGAATTGCCAGGTCCTTCTCCCATTTTTGTGGTGCTGGGAATTGAACTAGATACCTCAGAGACTGTAACGCAGCGCTCTACCAACTGAGCTAAATCCCAACCCCTGAGTGTGGTAGCACATGCCTATAATTCCAGCACTTGAAGCCTGAGGTGGTAGAATGGTGAGGTCAAGGTGAGCCTGGGCATACAACAAGTTCTAGGCCAGCCTGGGCAACATAATGAGACCTCCTCTCAAAAAAGAAAAAATAAATAAATAAACACACAAACAAAACATCAGGTGAGCTCCATGTCTGAGTGTATCCTTGAAAACAAACATGCATCAACATTTTAGTATTCTTGTTATTTAAGGAATTGGAGAATGACTAGATATACAACAAAGCCTTGATGATGTGTTTCCTTCCAGTAATAACATTTTCTAATAAATTTCTACCCTTGAGATTAGCTACCTTAAAAGCTCTTTCATTAATAATTTCCAAGATCAAAGGTCTGAGATGATACTTCACAAGGCTATGTGAGATAAGAGTGATCACATTTAATGGAATTGTCCATCTAACTCCATAATCATTTAAATCAGTCTTTCTCCTATAACTTGTTGTTGTTAGGTGCCATCCAGTTGGTGTCCCTATGCACAATAGATGAAACCCTGTTACCGTGCTTCTCTATTATTTATAGGATTTTCAATGGCTGGTTGTTTTTTGGGGAGTGGGTTGCCAGGTCCTTCTCCCAAGCATACAGCACCTGGTGTTCCCAGGAGGTCTCCCATCCAAGTACTAACCAGTCCCAACCTTGCTTAGCCTCCAAGATCTGATGGGATCAGAAGCCACAATAGTATGGCTGCAGGCTCCCCAGTAAACAGTAAAACCATATTTTGGTATGCAAAATTCTCATGTTTTACTTATGAAACAAGATAGCAGTAGCTTTACCTACATTATGTCCAACAAAGAAATTTAATTTGATTAGTGTTTTGCATATTAAAATATAGGGCTCTATGGAATGGGGGAAGGCTGGTTAGGGTTTTTTCTTTCTTTCTATGAAGGAGTGCATAATGATTACACAGAAGGGAACAACCTGCTGGGGGGAAATTCAAACATGATATAGCACAACCAAGAAACAAAATGAAAGAAAATACACACACAAAAAAAACAGTTCAAAAACTGTCCCCAGCAATGAAGGAAGGAAGGAAAGGAGGAAGGGCGGGAGGGAGGGAGGGAAGGAGGAAACTGGAAAAGTGTCAAGTCCATTTTCTTGGGACAAAAATGGTTAATGAAGGTAAAAAAAGGAAAATTTACCAAAGCATTCTTTTTGTTCATGTATGATTTTACTTTGCAATAAATAGCTTATTTGAATTATTTGCTTAAATTTGTGTGTGTATGTGTGTATGTGTGTAACCTTTTCACTCATCTCTTTAATCAGAAACCATTAAATGCAGTACCCAGAGAATGCTGTAAATCAGCTTCTATTAAATCAGGATATGCTTCTTGTTGTTAGGTGCCATGGAATCAGGTCCAACTCATAGTGACTGTATGTACAACAGAATGAAACACTCTCTGACACTGTGCCATGTCTGACAGTGCCTCTCTGTGATCCATAGGTTTTTCAATGGCTGATCGTTTCAGGATTGTTTTACAATCGGGCTGCCAGGTCCTACTCCAATTTTTATGGTGCTGGGGATTGAACCCAGGGCCTCAAAGTATATAGAGCAGCACTCTACTAACTGAGCTAAACCTGAGCCCTGACAAAACACTTGACACTGTCCCATGCCCAGCACTACATCCGTGATTCTCTGCTATTCATAGGATTTTTTCAATGGCTGATTGTTTCAAGATTTATTCAGGAGTATGCTGCCAGGTTCCTCTCCTGTTTTTGTGGTGCTGGGGATCAAACCCAGGGCTTCAGAGGGCATAGAGCAGCACTCTGACAATTGAACTAAGCCCCATCCCTAGGATATGCTGGAAACTCATAATTGATTGTGTAAACTTCTTTTACAAGTCCAGACAATGGTTCTACATTTTATGTTATATTAAAAACTGAGAAAACATCATTTATGAAATCTAATAAGGCAGAACATTGTTATGTTCATATTGAAAGTCAGACTAATCTGAGTGGATTAAAGGTGCCTTGTGGAATATGTTACATTACTTGACAAATTCTTGAACTCATTATTAATATTCTGAGGCAACTGTAATACCTACAAGTAAACATCTATTCAAAATAACTTCATAAACATTTCTTAATCATCACAGATAGAATATTGTTTGCTATGTTAATGCAGATTAAATAGCACAAATTCACTTTTATCTCCCTTTAAAAAAAAATTTTGAAGAGCAGATTAGTGAATGGCAGAGCTGTCACCCTGAATAAAGCTGTCTTACATCTTTAGAGAGCTTGAACATGATATACCGAAGTGTGTTTGCTGTCCCTTTTGAGCATTAAGTGCTTTGTAAGATAAAAGAGAGAAACCAGAAGTGAGAAGGTTTCTATTACGAACCTAGCCATATCATATAAAGGGATGGTGTGGATTAAATCCCGACTCCTACCCTTTACCCCCTCCCTCTCACTCCTCAGAACTTCAACTGTCCTCTCTGACATACAACTGAACAGAAGATATAGAATCACATTTTTCACAGGGATTTGAAATGTCTTTGTGGTCATGGTCTAGCAGTAATAGAAGCCATATGCTATGGGTCAGAAGTAAAGCTATCTTGAAACAGAAAAACCCATCTCTTGGCCTCATGACCTTGGGAAACTTTAGTCATATCAGTGCATTTATCCTTACAGCTGTATGGGGGTTGTTTCGGCTATTTCTTCTACCATGTGACTCTAAATTGTGACAAGGTGAACCTCGAATTATCCATAGAGACGATAGTGTCGGTGATAAGCAAATGGCTATCTCAGTAGCAATAAAATCCTCTTCCAGAGCACCTGTTAGGTGATTTGTTGTCGATTGATTTGTGTTTCCTTTTGTGATTTTGAACTTTGTTTGGCTTCCTAATACTTTAAAACATAAGTCTGATGGAATGAAAGATCACATGAAAGAATTTGATTTAAGCTCAGCATTCTGTGGACATGGGAAAACCAGCTTTTGTCTTAAGTTACATGGCCTTTGGAATGACAGCATGTAAGACACAGCAACATGATCTTTGTAATGACTGCAGGCCCATCTCCAGTTGACACACACATGAGAGTTATATGGGTTGGGTCATTTGAGGTTTCTCATTTCCCATAAAATAATGTTTATTATGGCCTAGTGGGGGTTATGATTGGTCCCTAAATAAGTTTTTCTCCAATCTCTTGCAATAATCCATGTACATGTGCCGAAACAGACTTAGCTGCTGCTGGACACTCATTGGATGGCCAGTATTTATTGTAACCCATAGTTGGAGAAGTATACCTGTTTTTCAGTATTAAGAAATTTTTTCTCTACTGTTGAATTTTCATTATAGGTATAAGCCAGCTTTCTTTGAAGTTGAGGTTAGATTTTATCAGAACTTCTCAACATCCTACTGATGAATCTCCAAACTACCACAAACCCTTTGTTCTCTGTTTTTTCACATTGAAATCAGTAGTAAAAGGGATAAAAATACTTCCTTCATTTCCCTACCTTCTCACAGACACCTATTACTCTACCTGCCTGCATAGGGCTTATGATTTTAGGAAATGTAATGTAAAATGTCTCCTGAAATCTTCATTTCAATCTGGCCTCCCCCAGAAAGGATGAAGTAACCAAAATTTAAACTTATCTGCTGTTATTCCCTTACACTTTTCAGGTATGTATACCTCTTCATTTGTGTACAAGGAGTCTTGAGAAGACTGTAATTAGTTCTCTTATCAACCAAAACTACATTCATTAAAACTAAAAGGAGAAAATGGAAAGTTTAGTTAAACTAGCCCTAAAAATATTGATGTTCTATCATCAAAAAGGTTGACAGGTTCTTTCAAAGGAAGGTCATTTGGGGCGCTTGTTGTTGTTGTTGTTGTTAGGTGCCGTCAAGTCCAGTCCGACTCACAGCGACCCTCATAAGGTTTTCAATGGCTGGCTGTTTCGGGATTGCCTTGGGAGTGGGTTGTCATGTCCTTCTCCCATTTTGTGGTGCTGGGAATCGAACTTGGGACCTCAAAGATTGCAGAGCAGCGCTGTACCAACTGAGCTAAATCCCAGCCACCTTTGGGGAGCTTAAGAAGCTTTTTTTTCCTCTTAACTCTCTTTTTTGCTCTTATCAGAGAGCTCATCCCAGGATTCTCCTATAATATTTTATCATGATTCTGATGGGCTTCATGATAAAGAATGGAATGTGGCTTAACAAGTGCAGGGATAGCGCAGCAACACTGCACTGTGGAATAAGCCAAAGTGGTTTGTCTGCATCAGTCTTTCTGGTAGTGATGTTTCACTCCTTTTAATGTGTGAAATAAGATTTTTTGCTATTATTTCAAAGAACGCATTTGTGAATTTTGAGTCAAACCCAATAATAGCTCTAAAATTTTCAAAAATATTTAACATCTTAATGTTAAATATCCTCTATTGCTGATACTCCTTTGAGCAATTTTAGAAAAATTTCCATTGAAACCTCTAGGCATTGAAATAATTATGACAATGGAGAATTTAGGTATAGTTAAATGACTGATGTTCCATAGGACACTTTATCACACAGATAAAATAATAACTAAAAGAAATTACATAGGCATTCCTTTGAGACTTCTTCTGACAATCAAATCAGAGGTTTTGATAGAGAAATTCCCTTATTAGTATAGATTGAGTGAATGAGATAATTACTTTGTAATTTGTTCTGATAGGAACTTTCCACTGATGTGAGAGGCAAGGAAACCCTACCATCTTCACTGTTAGGAAAAAAGATAAATAAAAGATCTCTAAAATACATTCCCTAGCTTTCAACACCTTAGTGTAAACTATGGAGACTACGTGAGATTACCTTTTGTGTATATATTTTCAAGTGCATGTTTTCAGAAAGAAAAAAAAAGAATAGAGAAAAGTAGCCTTTGTTGCATATAATATATTTGAATAACACTCTAATACAGCATTCTTAGGTGATCAGGTGGAAGTATTTTGATGTTCAATTGGATTTCAGGTTTAACATCCTTCATCAAGGCACTTACTGCAGTGCAATGAAAGCCAAAATGACATGATTATAAGTAAACTTGAGTTTTGTCTTATTACCTACCATTTATAATATAGCAAAGTACCATGAAAGAAATTGCATCTTCCAGGTAATAAATAAATACTTGATGATCTTGGTATTAGTTATACTAAGATTGGTTTTTAAAAGACATTTTTAGAGAGTAGAGTTTTATAAAATAGACACCATGCTACCTCCCATCCTTGACATTATTAAGACATTCTATTGATTGTTTTCTGCCACTGAAAACCCTATGAATGACAGAGAAGCACTGACAATAGTGTTTCGCCTGTTGTATGTAGGGTCGCTACAAGTTGGATACTGACTCGACAGCACCTGACAACAATAACATTGATTGTTTTGTAAGTACTTTTCCTATAGTATTCCCTGGAGCACTAATCTTTAGCCTTGGGTACATCAAGAAACATTCACATTTGGAAGTATTTTCTTAAAATTAAGGCTTGTATTTATAGTAACATTATTTTCTGATCTGTTTATAGTAAATGTGAGAAAATATAAATTCTTATGTTATTATGCTATTTAATGCTTTATTGCTAAAGCAGATATAATAGCTTTAAAGAGGATGGTAATTGGTAGATTATTATAATCAAAGCAAATATTTGCCTGCAATTAAAATAGAAAATGACACCTTAGTATTTTGGAGACATTTTTGATGCTCTTTGGCTCTTCACATTGATTTTTTATCTCCAGAATTAGTTTTGTTCTGGATTAACTTTTTCACATAGACACAGACAATGATTATCAGTAGAACTGTCATCTACACTACACTGAAATCTCTTTAGTGAAGCATTAAAATCTTAGGGGTGGATAAGGGTGATACCTTTTCTCTCCATTATAAGAGTCACAGCTGATATGCCTGTAACTGAAGACAGACTAATGTGAGAAAGGCATACCAAGTTTATTTAGTCAAAGATATACATATCATTGGAGCGTTCGGAAATGAAGACTCAAAGACTCAGGAAAAACTGCTTAGGTTTGATGAATAATGAACAACTTTGCAGAAATGTGATTGGTCAAAGGTTATAATCTAATGGTAGTAGAGTGAGAAGGGAACCCAGCAAAGCACATGTGTTCCAATTCTTTTTGAACTCTCTGTGTAGCATACCTTCCTCTCAGATATATGGCAGGTTTGCTTCTGGAAAGAGAGGCTTAAGATCTACTGACAGACAAGGTAGGTCAGAAAATTGTTTTATGGCCACCTCTTTGGTGAAAAAAGGGGAGCAGGAGACAGGAAAGCAAGAGAAAGTCAGAGAGAACCCTGAGGCTCTTCTAGTAGCCTTCACTTTAAAGTACTCAGCATGCCAAAGTGTCATCCTTTGAGGGATTTTCTGAGCCCAAACAGTCCAGCATTCAATCAAAACAGGAGTCCTCTCGAGGAGACGTGCCTGCAGTGAAATTTGTGCTGCATTCCCTCTCTTCACAGGAATGCACTCACGTGACTGTTACCCATGGTGTTCAAAGGCTAGAGTGGGTTGCTTCTTTCTCTTCACTTGTGCCATCAACATGAATCCTGACCTTTATCATTTCATATGACAGCTGTCAATGGGGACCTGTTTCCAGCTTCCATTATACCAGTCTTAGATCTCCTTTTACCATCCTCAAACATGATCCCTTGGCTTAATTTTCTAAACAACCATCTGATCATCTCATTTCATGTTCATAAACTTTTGTTTCTTTATTGCCTATAGAATATTAAGCCTAAGCTCTTTGCATTATGACTGGGGCTGCTGGGAGTGAAAATGATTATCTAACTTAGTGGACTCTGAAGAAAATAATAAAACTTCTCTATGTGTTTTTCTCATGCTTCTAAACTGATATTTGTATATATTTTATAATATTCATACTTTACTATTATAGTAATATGGAAGTGTAATTGATGAATAAATAGGTGTGGTATACTAAAATACATTTTGCTGAGAGAATGCACACACATAAAAATTGTAGACCATTGATGTACATTGATTCTTCTTTTCTTCTTAGTTTCCCCCCAGGTGGACAAGGCAGCTAATTAAATCTTTCTTGTTAGTAGACCCAGAACTAACCTAGACACATTCTGTAAGTATGCTACAGAAGTTTAGATTTGTTTACCATTTCTTCCCAAAAAGCAACCTATAAATACTGTCAAAACATTATTTACCTCTTTTCTTTCTGACTTTTCTTTGGGAAGTTTTGTTCTCTTGAACATATCGTAAAAAGATACAAAGTACAGGTCTTATATTTGGCCTAGAGAGGTTCTTGTGTGCCTACCTTTGTTAACTCCTTTGCCCAGACACATGGACTTTATTCACATTCTTGTCTGTATATGTTCCTTGTCCATTCTCCAGTTGTTTCCCTTGTATTATTAGGGAACTATGTTTTGGTATTTTTAATCTGCCAAGGAATTTTTAAGCCCCAGGCACTTTGTGATGACCTGGTGCCACTGTCAGTGTTGTCACCACCATTGCCACAATCGCCAACCTGCTCTCCCTACATCAATTCACTTTAATCCTTTTCCACTCCTTCTGTACATGGACATCTCCATGCTGATTTGGAGACTGTTCTGACTTTCTCCTTCATGTTGATTGTGAGTTATGATTGTATTTGAAGGTAAAAATGGCATTCCTTGACACTGTCTGAGTCTTTCAGCATTCTGTATTCTCTTTGCCTACAGTAGTATAACTTGTTTTTCTCCAAAATCCCAGTAGTCTGGGAGACATAGAGTTGGCTCAGAAAGTTTAAGAGAAGGATCTCCTGGGGGCATCAACTGTCCCTTGCCTGCATCCTGCCTAGATATTGCTTCCTGTTTTGTTTTGAACTGAATAGTTTAGGACAAAAAGAGAGAAAGGTTTAAGCCAACTGTTCCAAGCAAGCTGATCTGTATGATACAAGACAGTTAACTGTCAAAAAGAACTGAAGAATATCCCTTCTGGAATTTCAACAGAAGCAGAAAATCCTTCCCTATGCATTCTATGTGAATAACATTTATATTCAAGGTCTCCATGTTCTGGCCCTGTCTGTTTTCTTAAACTTATCTCCCTTCTTCTTCCAATACTCCCCAGTCATACTGAACTATTGTCTGTTCTCTAGACAGAGCCTGTCTCTTGCCTTCTTCTGTGGCTTAAAATGTTCAGTCACAGTCCACCAGTTGAATGCCTATCTATCTTTGAATACTTTGCTCATACAACAGTTATGGCTATTGCATGGCCTCTGCCAATGACTTCCACCAAAAGTAACTTCTTTCTCTCTCATATGATACCTTGTGACATTTGGCATATATTTTGTGGTGCTGTTTTTTTCTTTTCTTTTTTCTGTACTGAGGGGTTGAACCCAGGGTCAGGGGCTCACACATTCTTTGTAAGTGCTCTACCACTGAGCTGGACCCACCAAACCCCCACTTTTTATTTTTTATTTTGAGTCAAGGTTTCACTGAGTTGCACAAGCTTCCTCTGGCCTTGAACTCATGATCCTCCTGCCTTAGTCCCCTAGTCACTGAAATTACAATCATGCACCACTGTGCTCGGCTTTGTGACATTTTTATAACCTTGTCACATCCTGACTTTATGGCTACTTTTGTATCATTTCTAAAAATCGTTTTTGTAATATCCAAACTGCTAGTTTGTAAGTTCTTGGAGGATGGGTTCTGTCAATTTCATTTTTCACATATTCTTTATAGCATAGTTTTAATATATTGGAGGCACAATTGTCTATCTAGAAGGGATTATATCAGTGAATGAAATGTTTCACAATCGTATGTTCTTCTGATGTAATTTTGTAACCTAACATTCCTGAGATTTCCTTGGTCAGCGTAAAGATAATACTGCATTATTCTGGTAATACTTTGAGTCCAATGTTTATTCAGTGTCCACCCTGTTACAAGTAGATATTTAATAAAAGAAGAAAGAAAGAAAAGGAAAGGAAGAGAAAGGAAAAGGAAAGCAAAGAGAACCTATAGCTTGATTATCTGCTTAGCCAAGAAATTTCTTTTACAGTTCTAAGGAAAATCTCCAGCAAACCCAATTACTCTCCCAGCAATGCACTTCAAAGGCTAGAAGAATGCATTTCTTGTATAGAATTCCTGGATATGTTTGATCATTAGTCAGGGCAAGTAGTTTGACTTGAGGCTATTTACTCAGCAGGAATAAAAAGTACAGCATTGCTTCAATCAAGAGGAGTGCCCCATAGCTTCCTCAAGCAGAATTTAATTTGATCTGACAAAGAAGGTACAGAGGTTTGCTATGGAAATGAGTCACAATCAGTAAGATTTGGCTGACTTTTGGGCTATTAAAAAGCTCCTTCTCCCCCAAATGGTGTTTTTCAAGAGTAATAATAACAGAAACATTTGGCACCAAGTAATTGACCAAGAACCTAAGAATTTCACAGCAATACTTATCACTGAAACAGTTTTTGTTTTACTCAGGGTAAGCTAAATACACTTGGCTACTTTTTTTTTTAATACATGTGAGTTGTTCTATGGCTGATATTTCTTTCATCTAGGAAGTGCCACAAAATATTTTTGATGCAATTAAAGCATATGATAATTTTATTAGACTTTTAATTATATTTGATAGATAAAATCAATTTAAGAAAAAATGGTATTAAAATGTCAACATTGTTTAAAACTAAATACAATTTTATTACATGAGATAGATTTAACACTTTCTGGGGGAAAATTTGCTTACCATGTTTCAGTATGTAGTTTTCTAGTACTTTAAATTAAGTTTAATTTCAGTTATAAAATGAAAGTAAACACTTAGCATATTCTTCAGCTAAAATAACAATAGTAATTGAAATATCCCATGTTTGATATTCTTATTTCATTTTTGAAGAAAGATAATATGCTTAACTTTATTTAGGCACTGGTGTGTAGCCATCGATATTTTAGACAATATCTATTTATAATTTTTCACTATGAGTATTTCTCTTAGAATAAACTATATTTTTATTTTTAGACAATGAATTTAAAAGAAAACCTGCAGTTGAATTTTTGAATTTTTATTGGTTACTTTTTTCAAAAAGAGGTAAAATCACTTCTGGAACATTAATTTTGAAAAGTTAATTCCCATATTCTAATGGGAATGTAATGAGTTTTTCTCATAGTGAACTCTAATGAGTTTATGAACGTGCTGCCATATTTATGGTACAGGCTATGCAAATTGGACTGATGTTTATTTATGCATGCATTTCATTTGGGAATATATTCAGAGACCATAAGCTTGCTGGAGAATTTGTTACAGGAAAGAAAACATATGAAGAAGTCTTCTTCTCCCAGGAGTGGAATTAAGGTAAAATTAACAAGGAATTGAAGTTATCTTTGATCATGATTTTTTATTCTATTTTTATTCACTTTGAGGAAGTGTTGTCTGTTTTTTTGATGTTCAGCAGAGCAATATAATGCAATACACAGAAGCATAATGTTGAATTTTCATAATAATGTTTGTGATGCAAATGAGGCACACTTCAAAAAGTAGGTTGATTAGCATTTCTTGGTAAGATGACAGTCCTCTCTTTTTAAAAATTTTTTGTTCATTAGTTTTATCGGTGGATTACATATCCAGATTTCAAATTTGAAGTGTGTAGTTTTTGCTTATAATTATAATGTGAATTTAAATAGTTTTAGATTGTGCATTGAAAACAATTCTTCTGTCACTGAATTACACTCTGAATTAATGAGCTGTTTGCTACCTCAGAGCCCTTTGCTTTGAAATTCAGTTCAATTTAAAGTGAACTCCAACCATTTTAGGCCAGCAGGTTACAGAAGGTTACAGGATTCATGAGCTCTAGGGGCTCTGTGGCTCTCTTAGAATCATATATCACTAAATTCTATTCTCAGGGAACATCATTCTTATGCAATTAGAAGATGGAGAGCTGAATGTAGAAAAATACTATTTAAACAAATGATATGATAATTGCTGATGTACAGTGCTCTTTCATCCCACAAGTTCCATATAAGACGAGAATTTTTACCTTTTCTAACTGGAGTAAAATTAAAATCAGTAGATATTTTAATAAAATTATTAATGTATCTGAAACAATGTTCTTTTATGGCTGGTTATACAACTTTGTTTTCATTTTATTTAATGGAATTTCTGTGGGTTGACGAAGAACTTATAAACATACTCTAACTCTTAAATATGGAAGCCCATTCATAAAATTTTATGTTTCCCTAGTTACCTTATAAGAATGACTAGCATTGTTCTCCTAGACCTTCTCAAGGAACATTCTGAGTCTATACAATGGAAAGAGTAAGATGGGAGAGAAAGTTGCCCCTTGACCTTTAGATTAGCATATTTTGGTAAGCTGATCATTCCTACTCTTTAAAAAAAAAAAGTTTACTAATTCCATGAGTCGGGGCTGGGGTTTAGCTCAATTGGTAGAGTGCTACTCTGTGCTTTCTGATGCCCTGGGTTCTATCCTTAGCACTGCAAAAATGGGAGAATGACCTGGCAGCCCACTCCTGAAACAAGCCTGAAAAATCAGCTATTGAAAATTCTATGAATAGCAGAGAAGCACTGACATAGTGCTCGGCATGGCACAATGTTGAGGAGTGTTTCATTATGTTGTACATCGGTCACTATGAGTCAGACCCAACTGGATGGCACCTAACAACTATAACAACTACAACAATTCCATGCATAGATGATATAAGTAGAATCTCATCTGGAAGGCAAGCCAAACTATTTACCTCTGGGAAGAATATATTTACATGAGGTTGTTCTACATAATTAGAACAGCCTGGGTCAAGGATGGCAAATTCATGGCAATCATATGGATATTCCTCCTTCTCTAGGAGATATGACTCATCAATTATGGCATTTTCTCTCGCAGAACCCGCACTCTTGCTCACTAAGACATGTCCTCCATGTTCTCCTCAATCCTATGATCCAGACAGCTCACACTTATTGCCTAGAATTGGCAAATATTCACTGACTCTGGGCTGTTCAATCCTCTCTGCTACAGTTAGGTGCCATTTAGGCAGAACTGTGAAAGCCCAGCCTACCTTCAGCTTCCAATTAGATGTTAAGACATGAAATTATGAATTGAGATTGTGAATTTGAATTGATGAAATATTTGGTCTCCTCCTTTCTGTTTCTTCCCAGCTGATCATTCTGGTCATCTACACTTCATTTCACCAAGTTTATTTAGGTCTTTCTCCTAACCTCCCTATTGTTTTAGAATTTCTTGTTAGGTATTGTGGAGTTGGGTCTGACTCATACCAACCCTATGTACAACAGAACAAAACACTCCCTGACACTGTGCTATACCTGATAGTATATTAGTGTTCCTCTGCTATTCATAGGGTTCTTAATGCCTGATTGTCTTGGGAATGCTTCAGGCATGGAATGCCACATCCTTCTCCCATTTTTGTGGTGCTGGGGTTGAACCAAGAGTGCAGAGAAACACTCTACCAATGGAGCTAAGGCCCAGCTTGGGTTTCAACTAGAATGTGACAATATTTTCTAATGAATAAATTAGTATCCTTGAATATGTATGTTGTTGATGCAACTGTAACTTTATTATAGTGGGGCTGTCTTATAGCAGTGGGGAGCAAAAGGTGGCCCTACTAGGAGTTATTTGATATCATTGCTCAGGCTCCTTCTTGATAGGTTGTTGTTGTTGTTGTTGTTAGGTGCTGTCGAGTCGGTATCTGACTCATAGCGACCCTCTGTACAACAGGGGAAACACTTTTGTCAGTGTTTCTCTGCTGTTCATAGGGTTTTCAATGGCAGATTGATTTTTGGGAGGGGGTTGCCAGGTCCTTCTCCCAAGCCTACAGCTTCCGGTTTTCCCAGGCGGTCTCCCATCCAGGTACTAACCAGGCCCGTCCCTGCTTAGCTTCTGAGATCTGACGGGATCAGATGCCACAGGGCTACAGCTGCAGGCTCTTGATAGGTAGTAACTCTCATATTTTAAAAGCAAAAGGAGATTGCCACAGTCAAAAGCCCCATTGCCAATAAAAATAGGCTCCTAAGCACTACCTCGGCAATAGTGTTTCATCATAGCAAATTTAGATGAAAGAAATCTATTAGAGGCTGAACCTCTTACTACTGAAGAGATCTATTACTTCAATCACTTCTCCCAAAAATCTACCAGAGTTTGTATATGTTTCTTTGTTGGATTTCCAAAAGTTATCATGGTGACTAATTGAAATATCACTAACATATAGCCAAAAAATGTAGGAAAGAGAGCCATAGTTTAAAAGCAGAGAGATATTCAGATCATTTAGGACATTGCAATTCTGCTTATAATTTGTTAAGCTGAAAGACAAAGAGCAAGAAAATAAGACTGAAAGATAAACATGGCTTCAGTACATGTATGTTCTGAAGCTGTATGACAGGATAAAAACCTACCCTAATAAAGTATGGAACATTCTAAGGAATATTCAAAAAGTAACACAAATGGACTTTAATATGGAAAAATGCAAATCATCTAAGGTGACAGAGGGGCAATTTATCTATTCACTATCAGGGAATATCAGGGCTTCACAACTTTCATTCCTGGGGAAATGCACACATACCGACTCCCCTCAGGTGAAAACTATTCAACATGCACCTGGCACTAAATATTTGAGTTTTGTTTGCCACTGTTATATCAAGAATACTTTAACTAGAGTGTTTAATTGGCACTCTGATATTATTTTAGGAGTTGCTTAGTCCTCTCCCTGGTGAAAAAGTGATGTGATAATTCAGAACATCCCAAACTGATGTGTGGATTATAGAATATTCTGGTCTGAGATGCAGCTGGAAACTCTCAATAATTCAAAATGTTGATGAACTTACCATACATAGGACAGTATGAGTATACCATCCTAACTAGAGTGAGGTCAATATGTGGTAGAAATGTCGAGTTAATCAGAATGGAAGACAATGGACTGGTAAATTTTATTATTTGAAAGTGTTAACGTGTAAGGGACTTCAAGACTAGAAAAGGTGAAAAAGAAGTTAAAGGCAAGTATACTTTATTTAAAAAAATTGTTTTAGAGAAGGATGAATAGATGAGAGGAAGTGGTTAAGCAAGATTCAGCTGCTCTTTTATTTTTTATTTTTTGGTTTTGGAACTTCTTGAACATTTTAATTTTTTCTCCCTAGAGAACTTCCTATAGTAGAGGTTGGACACTCAAGAGCAGATAACCTTCCCCTTGAATTTGTAGCCCCCACCAAGAGGAGATTACTTTCACTGCTGTTGAACTTTGGTCTCCACCACAGAACAATTACAATGGCACATAAGGACTGTTTCAAAAGCATCAGGGGGATTTTTACCAAATTCAATTTAATCTCTCCTTTCCCCATTTATAGGTCAGCTTATTAAAGTTTAGAGTTCCTGGTACATGGTTTCAATGGAGGGACAAAATTATATCTTTGAATAAACTACTCTTGGGTTAATTTGATTCAACAAACATTTGTCCAGGGTTTCACATGAGAAATACAATGTAGTAAGACTTATAGGGATGCTAAGAAGAATATGATAACAATGATAGCTTTAATTAAGTTGGCCTGAGGATTGTGTACACAAAGATGTACAGAGTTAAGAGGTAAAATGTGGCAAGTTTCATCATGTAGACATAAAGTAAAAAATTGTGCTGTTTATAAAACTTCCCATTTTTCCCTCGTACTAACCCTGTTTCAAAGTATTGTATTTATTCCTATTTTTCAGCATATAAAACAGCATCATAAGGCAACATAGTTGGAAAATAAAACCAGGATTTGATGCCACGCCACTCAATACTGACCAGCCCACAGTGCTTTCTTGGGTGCTTTTACTGTTGTTGTTAAGTGTCTTTGAGTTGGGTCTGACTCATTGTCACCCTCATAGGGGTTTCAATGGCTGTGTTAGGGAGGAACTAATAATAAAACATTTTGTGGAGAAGGTAGTGCCTTGAAATGGGCCTCCATAGATAAGCGTCACCTGAAAGGGTGGACAAGTAAGGGAGGGAGGGCATTAGAAAGACATGACCATGTGTGAAAATTTAGGCTTTGAGGATGGATGAGACCTCAGGGGTGAACAAAGCTTAGAGGGAGCATCTGAAAGAGAGCCTTCCCTGAGGGATGGAGGCAAGGGAGAGAAAGAGGATAAGGAGCTAACAAAGGAGAAAGGGAAGGAGCAGTCCAGCCACTGTGAAGTCACACAAGAGAGTGAAATGCCCAAGAAACCAAGGGATAACAGTTCATGAACTCAAGGGCAGAAACATCATGGTAGTTAGCATCAACTAGGAAGATATGTAGGATTAAAAAGGCCCTGCAAACTTTTTGGATTGGAGAGTCACTCCTGGGTATAGAATAAACAGCTTTCTTTGAGTGGTGGTAAGTCATAAAGGATAAAACATTGCAGCAGGCACAGGAGAAAGAAAAGGGGAAAGGAGATTACTTTTCCAAGTCCCATAGGAGAGGAAAGAGGGGCACACTCACAAGCCCAGGGAGGAACCTTGTTCTGGAATGCCCATGGCAACGTTTGATATAGGAATGTGCCCCAGAGGTAGCTGTGTGGCGTGGCTCTTGCTCTACGGATGCCAGCTTGAGGGCACATTTCTGAACCGTCACAGGACCCTGGACCTCCATGTCTTAGCCTCCTCTGGGCCATAGGACTAGAGAGCACTGGGAAATCATACTTGCCCACTTGGAGGTAAATTTTGGGCAGAAATTTGCTTTCCTTGCTTAACTTTCATGATGCCCCAGGTTAGAAATCTCCTTATATCCTCTCCCGGGCCAAGTTTAATTCTGTTCTGTTCAACGAACTTATCCCTCAGTACTTTGTGTAAAGCCCTGCTATGGCTCAGTCTACAACATGTTTACAAGATATCCCTGTCATTAAGGAACACAATCACTTTGGGATGCAAGGAACAAAAATAGCATTTCCTTATGATCTGATGAACACTGCCACAGTGGAGGAAGAGATAACAGGTTGTGAGAAGCATCTAGTCCAACCTAGGGTACCTCAGCCTTCTGGAGGAAAAGGCAGGTGGACTGAGTCTTACAGACATATAAGAATTATAGAGACAGATGAGAAAAAACCCTAAGAAAAGACTACAAGTATGAGCCAGCCTGTCTGCTTAGTTAACTGCACGAGGCAAAGGTAGAGCTAATATGGGGGTGATGTGGGCTGTGAAGTATGTTTGGAGACAGAAAGTCATGAAAGAACTTACATGGCATATCTGGATCTCAGACCTTATTTTATGGAGAATGAGTGGCTACGATAGTGTTTTAGTAGGAAGCAGCTTGACTATTTTAGTTATTTACAGAGATTGTTCAGACTGATGTGAAGTGCATTAGATGGGATAAATTGGACAGAGAGGCCAGTTTGGGATATAAAGCAATAATCCAGGTAAGAAATCATGACCTGAGGAGGTGGCTTCGGAAAGGGCAGGTAAAACTGGTTTTCATCAGTGACTGAATTCAAGGGTGGGGAGAGTTTGGTGCTCACATGCTTCCTGGATACCGTCTCGGTTGACTGGAAGTACTTTTAAGGTCCACTGAGTACCATCTTCTTGTATAAACTGTGGTATTCCTCAATGATTTAAAACTAGGGTAGAGTTTGAGGGGAGAAGACAGAGCTCTATGGAATGAAAGAATGAGAAAACAGAGCTGAAAGAAAAAGGGAAATGGATAGAGGCAGCAATTATTTGCTGTTGCAAACCATGTCTTAGGTCACTTTTTGGTTTCAGTTTTCTAGCAGTTCTTTTCTTTGTCCCCTCTTTTTCATGACTAAATGCCTTAAGAAATGAATAGAATATGCTTGCTTTCGTGGAGTTACTATGCGTAGCATGGGAAAAGTTCCTGAAAAGTGAGTTCTTAGGAGCACTGTGGTAGTGGAAAAGTATTTGCTTATAAAGTTATTAG
Source organism: Pedetes capensis (assembly GCA_007922755.1). Classification (NCBI taxonomy): domain Eukaryota; kingdom Metazoa; phylum Chordata; class Mammalia; order Rodentia; family Pedetidae; genus Pedetes; species Pedetes capensis. The sequence goes on along the minus strand of VMDO01005969.1, from coordinate 39,426 downwards.
ACATTGCCACGCGTGTCATCCCAGAACATGGGAGGCAGAGGCAGAAGGATCTCAGGTTCAAGGCTAGAGGCAGTCTGAAAAACTTAGTGAGACCCTGCCTTAAGACAAAAGAGTGAAAATTGAGCTGAGGATGCAGCAGCTCAGGGGAAGAACACTTGCAAAACATATGTGAGGCCCTGGGTTCATTCAACCCCTTAATACTGAAAAAAAAAGTTATTAGACATCTATAAAAAGCAATTTAAATAAAATCTTGGGGGGAGAGGCTGGACATGGGAGAAATGACAAAGATTTAATAAGTGAGTGATGAGGAAATGTAAATGCACCATTCCAAAAACTGTAACGAAATAGACTCCACTTAGAGTGGTTTTTTTTCAGTTAGATTTAGGTATGTTTTGTGGCTCTTGGGGCAACTGGGAAGTTTGTTTGGTGGAATCCTAGATTAATAAGGTCAGAATTAGAGGCTTAATATTTCTTAAGGCCATTTAGTTTTAACCTCTTCTATGACCCTAGGATAGTTTCCATCTCATCATCATCCTCACTTTTGTATTTGAGTTCAGCAAAGCATCAGTCAGGGAATTTAGATGGCTCTCCAGTATACCTACCTGTCTTTACTATGGTCAGATACGAAGGCTTATATTTACTCAAAATAAATAATAAATAAATAAATAAATTTAAAAAGAGCCTTTTCCCTGTTCCATCACTAGGATAAACTATAAATGGCCAGAGAAAAGAAATAATTGGTGTCTCTCCAGCAACTTGGGAGAACAACCCAGCAACCCACTCCCAAAAATCAATCCACCATTGAAAACCCTATGAATGACAGAGAAGCACTGGCGATAGTGTTTCATCTGTTCTGCGTAGGGTCACTATGAGTTGGACACTGACTCTACGGCACCTAACAACAAACAACAACCCGGTGACTGTTCTCAGATTTGATTTATAACAATTGAGGATCTGGGAGCTGTGCTAATTATGGTACATAATTTTAGGATAATAGTTTTTCAATAACTATATTGGTGTACTTAATCGGTGACTCACAGATTACTTGTGATTGATCGACCTGGACTCCACACGTGTATGTTTTACTCTGTGTAGTTCAATGGGCTTCCTGCTTTGCTCCTCGGATGTTTCAGGTTTGGTTACTGTGCCACAACTTGGGTTTATCATTCCTTTTGATGAAATGGAGATAAATAGATTATTTTACATGGCAAAGGTAATTTTTTAAAATCAATTTTTCATTTAACAGTAAAACATCTGTCTATAATGCAGGAAAGAATTCACATTTTTGTGGAGCCTGAAACTCAACATTTGGGGTGAGCCTTCTTTATGAAAAAGATGAACTTACAATCAGGTAAAATGGTTATTTAAATTCAGTCTTTCCTCTAAGGCAATAGAATTTTCAAAAACTAATAGTAGAGAAATGATTCTCTTCATTTCATAACTTTATTGATAATGACATGTGCATTGCTAGAATCATGGTTAAATTTGGGAAAGTATCTTTAAGGCTTCTTTCACAAAAAGCTGTGAGATTTTAGGTATTTCAAGTTTTCTGGTGCAGGGGGTAATCTTAAATATCTTTGCAATTGATTATATTCATTACCTAGCTTGCTATCATAACTGTTTCTCATTTTTGCTAATTAGAATAAGTGACTATGCAAGCAAATTGCTACAATCTCATCCAAGCCCCCAGAGGGGCCCCGGGCATATGAGGGGTCTTACAGCTTAAACTCCATTGTTTTATATTAAGTTTATCTTTAATCTGACACCATCATAATCTTCCACTTAATCTTTCCAAAGCAGCATTATAATCTATAGTGCAGTGGAACTGCCTAACCTTTCATACTTAGATATAGTAAGTTAGTTGAGGAAAAAGTTAGACTTTTAGTGATCCTACCAAGTTTTTTTTTTAAATAAAACATAGCCAATTCTTATCTCTTGCTTTGAGTGACATACAATGGCTTATTGTAAGACTTTTAGATTAATATCTTTCTATCTATTACAAGCTTTAATTTATCTCTTATAGCTTGAAAAGAGACTAAATTCTCATGTGAGAATATGAAAATATTTTTGAAGGTGTTATCTTTAATGCTGTGTCTCTGACTAGATTAGTTTGGTTATCTAAAATAGTAAGTCATCTCAAAAGATAATATATAGTTAAATAAAAACATACTATGTATAAACAATCTTCTTGTATAGAGCATCCTTAACATTTTAAAATGTTATATCGAAGTCTTTAAATGAAGCTTATCCAAGAAAGATTTTAGAAGAGATTTATGGATCCCCTTGCATTTTATGTGGCTTTTCATTAAGTTAATCAAGATCCATTTTATTGCATTAAACATACTTAGTTTCATGGAAGATGCTTGGGGTTCTCTGCTTTTCCATGTCTCCTGTCCACCTCTATGTACACAAAACCAACAACATTTTGCCTTTGATAAAATTTAATTTGGATTTTTATCCTAGTTAATGCTGTCTGGTAGCAGTTATATAGAATTTAGTGTTTAAAATATCCACAAGCTTCAATAGAGCTTAATTATCTAATTTGACATGGTAAAATTTGGCAGAAAGTCTAGAAAGAAAGATATGCCTATGCTTGACTTAGATAAAAGTTTAATAAAACAGAGGCCAGCATTCAGAAAAGGGGAGAAGGGGTAAAATCCTCTGATAAAAGCTATCTTTATATTTATTTAGAATTCCAAATACACAAAACATGCCCTGTTGAATTTGTATCCACAATAAAAATTGGATTATTTCTTATTTTTCTATACTATTACAACCATAAAATGAAAGTGTGACTAACTAGGCAATGTCCTTGTTAAATGGAAATTTAGATTGACCAGCTGTTTTCTCAAACTTGATTTCTGGACCAGCATATGTCAGCCTTTAACGTGGAAATGAATAACACAGAGATTGTATGAAAGTAAAGATTGTGATTCAGTAGGTCAGGGGCAAAGCCTGAGATTCTGTATTTCAGACAGCCTCCTGGATAGTGCCCATCCTGTTGGTCTCAAGACTGTACCTTGAGATCTTGAAGGGAAGGCAGTTGGTTTGGGACTGTGGCCAGCACCATCATCACCATAATTGTACTGATAATAATATTTGAATAACACCACTATCAACTGTGGAGTGCACTCACAAATCTTCATTAGTAGATTTTCACTTTCATGTCATGTAATATCATATGCTTCATGTCAGCTTGATTGCCACCCTTTGAAAATCCAGTTGCCTTGGAAGGTTATTTATTTCAGAGTTGTAACCCATACAGTCCAGCATGAACAAAGCATCGTCAGGTTTAGCATTCCAGAATATATTCCTCACATAGGACATATTTAGCTGATCTCCTCTAATCCTTCTGATATTTTCCTTACCAATTCTATGAATGGTTGTCCCTATTCTCTGACATTTTCCCACTGGAATGGTCATTTTACTGTCCCCTGCATGTTGTTGTTGTTGTTAGATGCCCTGGAGATGCCCTGTTAGATGCCTTGTCCAACCCATACTGACTCTATCTTCAACAGAATGAAAAGCTCCCCAACACTGTGCCCTGCCTGGCATTATGTCAGTGCTTCTCTGATATGAACAGGGTTTTCAATGGCAGATTTTTGGGGGATTGTTTTGGGAATGGGCTGCCAGGTCCTTCTCCCATTTTTGTGGTGCTGGGAATTGAGCACAGGGCCTCAGAAAGTACAAAGCAGCACTCTACCAACTGAGGTAACATAGGCTTGTCATCCCTAAATCTAGATCCTGCCCTTGTAGTCACCTGGCCAAGGATGTTCCCACCTGTATCTCCTGCTGTTTCTGAAGTCTTCCTGGAAACTCCTGCTTTCACAGCTCTGAGTGGCCTGGTCACTCACCATCTATGAGAACTGAACAGGTTATCAGAGCTATTGGAATTAACTTAATATATACTAGGGCGTTTTCTCAGCTTCCTTGTGCTGCATTTTAAAGTACTCTAATGTTGATATCCATGAACTCTCAAAGCATGTTTCTTTTAGAGGATGTATCAAGCAAATTTCTATTATTAGATTTCTGAGGTGAGGTATAAGAGTGTATTTCTATCTTAGCCCATATGCCAGATGTAAGCAACAAGTTATACACAGTCTGAACTTATAAAGCTCTGAATTAAAAGCCACAAAGATAATAGCTAACTAATGTGTAAGTGAAAGTTTTGATTTAGAGAAAAGGAGGCATTAGATAATTAAATACTGATGTAAAGGAATTTTTACATCAGGTCAATAAAATTAAATATTAATAATTAGCAATTAGTACCTCTGTGGAGTTATTTAGTCAGTGGTGTAAATATTTTATATAAGTCTCACTTGCAGGATATTTGTTAGAGAGTCACATGATACATTGTTTTACTCTTACCTATTACATAGAGATTTGGCACTTTCAACAAGGTGATAAATATGCCCAAAGTATACAGCTGGGAAATGTGGTTAACCCAAAGCAGGGCCTAGTGGAATTCTAAAAAAAGGTGAGACTAAATGACAGTGAACTACTGGGCTGTTGGCTGGCTGAATTTTTTGTGTCATTCCTTTCCCTAACAGCCACTTGGAAGGGATCCTTGGGTCCCTACAAAAATCTCAAGAATTCCTATGTGACTTTGTGGTACAAGAAAATGGGGAAAACGTGGTCTGGATCCAGATTATGTGTTTGATTATGTAGGTGAATGGATTTGTCATTTGGTGCTCTGGATTTGAGTGTGACTCATAGCTACCTTATATATAACAGTATGAAACACTCCCTGATTCTGCGCTAGGCAAAAAAAAATTTTTTTAAGCTCATTGTTTACAGGAATTGTCTCTATCAATCTAGTTTTGGGTCTTCCTTTTGTTCATGGGCCTGCCAATCTCTCAAACATGTCCAGGGATTGATCTCTCCTGACAACACGTTCAAAATACATAAGCCACTGTCTAGCCATCCTTGCTTCCAAGGAATACTCTGGTTGCACTTCTTCTAGGACAGATTTGTTGGTTCTTTGACAGCCCATGGTATAGTCAATATTTGTCTCCAGCACCATAATTCAAAAGCATCAATTCTTCTGTATCTGGCTTGATTTTCTAGTATTTCCCTGTCTATCTACTGTTGCCTTTGCTTTGACTGATCTTTAGCAAAATTTCACTTGCATATGGCATTAATGATATTGTTCAACAGTTTCCACTTATAGTTGGATCCACATTCTTGGGAAGAGGCACAATTTGGATCTCTTCCAATCAGTTGGCCGGGTAGCTGTTTTCCGTATCCCTTGGCATAAACAATTTAGCATCTTCAGTGTTGCATCTGTTTGTTGAAACATCTCTATTGGTATTTTATCAGTGCCTATAGCCTTGTGTTTCGCTAATTCCTTCAAGGAAACTTCTACTTTGTCCTTCAGTGCCATTGGTTCCTGGTCATTTGCAATCTCTAGAAATGGTTGGTCATCCACTCTTTTTGTTATAATGACTCTGTGTATTCTTGACATTTTCTTTTGATGTTTCCTGCATTGTTTAATGTTTTCCCTGTAGAATTCTTCACTATTGTTACTGGAAGCTTGAATTTTTTCTTCAATTCATTAAGCTTGAGATAAACAGACTACGTTCTTCCCTTTTGGTTTTCTATTTCCAGCTCTTTGCACATGTCCTTATAATGTTTGATTTTGTCTTCTCGATCTGCCCTTTAAAATCTTCTGTTTAGTTCTTTAACTTTGTCATGTCTTCTTTCTAGTTTATCTCCTCAACATTCAAGGGCAAGTTTCAGAGTCTCTTTTGACATATAATTTGATCTTTGCTTTATTTTCTATCTTTTAAATAGCTTTTTGCTTTCCTCATTAATGATATCTTTGATGTCATGCAACAATTCGTCTGGTCACGGACCATTAGCATCTAATGCATCAACCCTGTTCTTGAGGTGGTCTCTGACTTCAGGTGGTATATACTCCAGGTCATACCTTGGATCTTATACACTTGTTCTAATTTTCTTCAGTTTCAGTTTGAATCTGCAGTTGATGATCCGATCCATTATCAGCACCTGGTTTCTTCTGACTTTTGGTATTGAGCTTTTCCATCATTTCTTTTCACAAATGTAGTAAGTTTGGTTCCTGTGTTTGGTTCCATCCAGTGAATTCCCTTTGTACAGTTGTTGTTTATTTTGGTGAAAAAGTATATTTGTGATGGAAAGGTCATTGGTCTGACAAAATTCTATCACACATAGTTTCTATCACCACGACCATAATTTCCAAATACTTCTTTCTTGTTTCCAATCTTGCATTCCAGACATCAGTAATTATCAATCCCACTTGTCTGTCTGTTTGCCATACTGTGGGGGTATGTGTTGCTATGATGCTGAAAGCTATGCCACCTATATTACAGATACCAGCAGGGTCACCCGTGGTGGACAGGTTTCAGCTGAGATTCCAGACTAAGACAGACCATGTGAGTGGGTAATCCTTGAGATCTCAGAATGCACAGTTAGTACAATAAAGTGCTCCTTAATATCCAAAGGCTTGGGTTTTATTTTGTAACTACCTAGAGCACTTGGTGTCAAAATGTTTTACTACACTGATGTATCTAGTTGTCAGAGTGAGCTGATTAAAGGCAGGTGGCTTATTATATTCCTTTAGGCAGAAAGATTGCAACACAGTGCTCTGGAGATGGTGCTAGGATAAAATCTTACTAATCCATTTAGTAAATTTGGCCTTAGACTTGTTTATAAGCCTATCTGAGCCTCAGTTTACTCATCTGTAGAATGATAATAATAGTACCTACCACAAATGGTTTTTGTGAAGAATAAATGAATAAAATTAAAGTCTTGATTTAAAGGGATAGAGTTTAAAAAATCAAGAATTAATTTAAAGAATATTCAAATAGCGGCAATAAGATAAAATAATTACTAAAAATTAATGCTTCTATAAAACACTATTTAAAATAGCTTCTGTGCCTAGAAAATAAGTATTCTATAAATGTCAGTTATTAACATAATTGTGATTACTCCTCTGGATTTGAGAAAAATACAAGGGCTACATGTTTAGATGTGATTTAACTAGTATAAAGTACTTAAAACAGTGCCTGCCCTTATTCAATAAATGCTGGATGTTGTTACTTTTGGAGTTACTATTATAAACATTATCAGCTGACTTCTGGAATGTACATCCCAGAGAATATTCCAAAGGCTAAAGGCAATAAATATTTGTGGAATATTTATATTTTGCTTTTTAGAGCAATTATTAACCTGTTGGAATAGTAATTTTCTGAGCAAATTTTCTTTTATAAACCACTAATGACTTTGCTTCTGATGTTGAGTTGCCCATCACTTCTTAGGTCTCTTTAAATATCAGCCATGGGGCTTTTCTATGCTAGATCTGTGATGATTGATGTTTACAGTAATAGTCATTCTCAATTCTCTGAAGTACTAGATAGGAGAAAATATGGTAGAATGTGAAATCAGGAAAGGGATCTTTAGAGGTTACTTTCTCTAGAATCTTAATTTTATAGATAAGGAGACATGAGTTATCCATTGTCACTTAGCAGGTCAGAGGCAAACCCAGGGCATATACTAAAATATATGTTGAATAAGTGCACACTAAGTATATCCACTGGGACTGAGATTTAGCTCAGCTGGTAGAGCACTGCTCTGCAGCCTCTGAGGTTCTGGGTTCGATTCCCAGTACCGCAAAAATGGGAGGACGTGGCAATCCACTCCTGAGGCAATCCCAAAACAATCAGCCATTGAAAACCCTACGAGGGTTGCTATGAGCTGGACATGACTCAACAGCACCTAACAACAACAACATCATCATCCTCAACAACAACATATATCCATTAATTTCAGATAGTTTGAATAATAAAACCTCGGTCTTGGGTGTATAGCTCAGTGGTAGAGTGCTGGCCTTGTATGCACAAGGCCCTAGATTTAATCCCCAGCATCAGAAAAAAATAATTAATTAAAGTTATATAAGATTTTTGAAAAATATAGCTGGAGGGAGAATATGTGATAAAAGCTTTTTTAAAAAGAAGAAACTCTAACATATTGGCTGCTTATCTCCTAAAAATTATACAGATTACCATTCCATTTCTGAAAATGGTCTCAAATTGAAAAGGACATCTCTTTAATTCTTGTCAGACACAGGATTTGTGCCATAAGTGTTTTCATTTTTGAATGGAGACAGAAGAAAAATCTATGCAAAAGAATTTTTACGGAATACTAAAGCTCATTGAATACTTTCAGTGCTTTTTTTCTCTTCTTCCTTTTTTGTTTCCTTCCTTGCTTCCTTCCTTCCTTCCTTCGTTCCTTCCTTCCCTCCCTCCTTCCTTCCTTCTCTTTAAGATAAACAACACAATCCATGTGATAATTCTGCTCATACTCTTCATCCTTTCTTTGTGGAGTGGAGTAGGAGGATTGGTAAGAAGCAAGGAGGCTCAGTCTATGCTGAGAATTGGGAGTGGGAACTCTCTCCAAGCCTGTGGCCCCACAACACTGCTGCACCTCCCTTGCTGCTGGATTGCACTGTCTGTGATATAGGACTCCTCGAGCCTCTGTTTACCTAATTACAACTTGTGCTCGTGTCCTCCCGTTTGCACTGGCTCCTTTTATGCGTTTCAGTAAGTCTTCTCAAAGTACCAGGACAAAATGGGAAGGTAAGCAGTTGTTCCACATAAAAAAGGGGAGCAAAACCCAGGTGAGAGGTCCTACTGAGATGTTCCCTTCCAGGACTATGGCCACACAGCCTAAGAAATCACTGTGGCTAGTGCCAGTGAAAGAAACGTACAACTTTCTTAACCTACCAGCCACAGCATCCATTCCACTCTCCAAAATAAATTTAATATAGCTGTTTAAAAGAGAGAGAATCTTTGCTTTTGTGTGTGTGTGTGTGTGTGTGTGTGTGTGTGTGTGTGTGTGTATGCTGGAGGATTGAACCTAGGGGCTCAAGCATACTTTGCAAGCACTCTATCATTGAGCTGCACACCCAGCCCCCTTTTTATTGTTTTTTGAGTCAGGATCTCACTATGTTATGCAGGTTGCCTCTGGCCTCAAACTTGCAATCCTCCTGCCTTTGCCTCCCAGAATTGCTAGGAGTACAGGTGTGGGCCAGCACATCCAGCTAAAAAAACCTTTACAAAAACTTTTTGTACAGATTTTTTTCTCTTTGGGATATTTAAGGGCTGAATTAGATTGTCTCCACTCTAAACCCACATTCCAAAGGGTTTTTTAAAAAGTATTATTATTTTGTGTTCAGCTGAGTTAGAGTGCTGCTCCACACTCTGTGAGAACCCAACTTTGATCCCCAGCACGGCAAAAATGGGAGAGGGATATACCAACCCACTCTCAAAGCAATCCCACAACAGTCAGCCATTGAAAACCCTATGAGGGTTGCTGTATGTCAGATCTGACTTCATGGCACCTAACAACAACACAATTGTCAGTTCACTAGTTTGCTATTTTTATTCTCTTATGAACAAAGGAGCTTAGCAAAAGAGGTAAGGTAAGAAATAAAATTAAAAAATAATTAAAAGAATAATTATAGCAGTATGGCCACATTGAGGAAATCAATGCAGATGTTGAGTCACTCAGAAACTAGCAAATGGTGGAAACCTTGACTACCCTCTTAGGCCTGAACTGGCATCAAGAAGACAATGTTGCTGCCATGAAGGGTAGGGCACTCAATAGAACTTATGTTCTCAGTCTTGCCTACTCATTGGAATTACCAGGGGGTATTTTCACCATTCTAACCCTTAGAGTCCATCCCTAGACATTCCAACTGATCATCAAGACCATTAAAAACTGCCCAAGTAACTAACACAGAACCAAGTAAAAGACAGTCCTAGAAGGACATAATCACTGACTGGATATAGTGCCAGGGCTAAGAGCAAACAGGGAAGAAATGCCCTGAGCTTTCTCTCCTGCTCTCTAACATCCTGCCATTGCTTATAATCTGAAGCCAGGTGGCAAGGGAACTAGGGTAAAGCGGTCTACATGGTTCAGCCTCTCGTAGCCCATGTAGCAAGGGAAATGGGAGAATAACCAGTTCAGAATCTATAGTGAAACTCCACAATGCTTCTGCCTGCCTCAACACACACATAAGATAGAAGTAAGGACAAATTCATACTTCCATCATTAAGATGGCTCACTCAGACTATTTTGGTGTTTGGGCAGGGTCCCCTTCATGTGGAATGACCTCCTAAAAGGCTAATACCTTCAGGTACTTCTTTACAATGCTCCCGCTGGGTATTAGTGGCTCTCCTGCTGCTGGATAAGCAGGATCTCAATGGCCAGTGGGATGCACATATTTATGCCACCATGACCTAAAGTCCTGGTAGGAGTCATGGAATGTAGACCTGCAAAGTGAAAGGGGACATCAGCAGTCATTGCTTGTATAGAGCATTGAGACCAGAACAATAAGCTTCACCTAGTCTGGCCCTTCCCATTTGTCTGATAGATGACCCCATCCTAGTGAGGAAAGATTGTAAAAGAGGGCAGAAGTGAACAACACAATGGGCACACTCACATTAGTGAGGGATTTTGAGCAATGTGCTGGGTATTCCCACAAGATCCAAACCTTAACTTAAATAACAATATACAAATGCTGATGTATGTGCCTTTTCTCCCTCCTTTCACACAGAAGATGGGCAGTGAGAACATGTTTAGATTCACCTCGAATGAAACAACTCCAAAATTCCTAATGAGGATAAGTAGTCACTAGCCATTCTCACTAATTCCAGGGTTCAGCTTCAAATGAGATCAGTGAAGCAGGCACAAACTGCCCATAGGTTCTTTTCCATTTTCTTCCACTATAAGCCTCTCAGGCTGGGATTTAGCTCAGTTGGTAGAACGCTGCACTGCAGTCTCTGAGGTCCGGAGTTCAATTCCCAGCACCACAAAAATGGGAGAAGGGCCTGGCAATCCACTCCCAAGGCAAGACCGAAACAATCAGCCATTAAAAACACTATAAGGGTCGATATGAGTCGGATACCAACTCGATGATGGCACCTAACAACAACAACAATAAGCCTCTTAGCATGAAAAATGGGATTCCTGAAGGCAGCAACATTTCCTAAGTGTCACTGGTAGTTTTCCCTGAGCATATATCTTTGAGTTTACATCTATGGGCACCTTTCACATTGTGGATTCCTGTCTCTTCTGATTTTCTCCCAGGTCACACTGACAAAGGCCAATTATAATGTACTTATGAAGCTCAAGGGCTGGGATTTAGCTCAGTGGGTAGAGCGCTGCGCTGCAGTCTCTGAGGTGCAGAGTTCAATTCCCAGCACCGCAAAAATGGGAGAAGGGCCTGGCAATCCACTCCCAAGGCAATCCCGAAACAGTCAGCCATTGAAAACCCTATGAGGGTCGCTATGAGTCGGTTACCGACTCAATGGCACCTACCAACAACAACAACAATGAAGCTCAAGGGGGCTGGGATTTAGCTCAGTTGGTAGACTGTCACTCTGCAGTCTCTGAAGTCCCAGGTTCAATTTCCAGCACCGTAAAAATGGGAGGACATGGCAATTCACTCCCAAGGCAATCCTGAAACAATCAGCCATTGAAAACCCTATGAGGGTCACTGTGAGTCGGACTTGACTCAATGGCACCTAACAACAACAACAACATGAAGTTCAAGGGGGTACAGTAGGGTACAGGCGGAAAATAAAGGAACATTTATTTTCTATAGCTGTACTAAAATTACTATTTCATACCAAATGAGTCTAGCTGAATAAGTTAATTTTAACATGTGCATTGCAAATACAATTTGACCAATACTAGTAATATAAAAACATACTGGACAGGAGATGAGAAACTCCAGGAATGAGTATAGAGATTCCTAGAAAAAGTATGAATGATGGAAATAAAGTCTCCAGACTGGGAAGAAGAAAAAAGACATATTTGGCTTTATATATCGCATTAATAACATGTATGGTATATATAAGATTGGTCAGATGCCCTTGCTAATCACAATTTCTATCCATTTTATGTTCACAATAACTGTCGTAAATAAGAATTAGTTATTTATGTAGTGTGAATGAAAAAGAATTAAGGCTCAAAGAGTTTGAAAAACTTGCTCAAGATCACATAGCTAGAAAGCGGCAAAGCCAAGATTCAAATCCTGTTTAACATACTTCCCAACCTGAGGCTCACTTCTTTGTTAAACTCAAATGGAGTGGTGGCTTAAAATGAAGTTTGCCATATTCTTCACAGGAATCTATGGTTGTAATCAGTTTCTAGGCTATTTTATGGTCAATAAAATATAGACCATACTACGTTGTCCTGTGCTATTTCCTGGTATATATGATTACTTTCTTTTTCCTTAGACTACCAATTTCCAAAATACAGATGAGAATTCTCTTTCTAGATGTTCTGCAAAATTAAAATTTACATTGTCAAATATTTTTTGTAAATACCAAACACCATGTCCTTCTCATGCTGATTGAGACATGATTGTTAGCATATCAAAAGCTGTGAGAAGTCCTATAACAAAGGCACTTTTTGCCCAGAAAAGAATAATTTTCCAAATAACACCCACATAAAGAGGTCTTGGATTAACACAGCTATGAGTCCTACCATATCTTTATATGGATTTCTAAATCAGTTCTTTCTTTTTATATTGTAAACCTTTAATTTTTAAGATTGTTATGTCTTTACTAATTTTGTACATATTAAAGTAATCCTGTCTCCTATTACTAATCTACTATGGTTTTGCTTTCTGCAAAAATATATTAGAGTCAGGCGCGGTGGTGCATGCCTGTAATCCCAGGGGCTCAGGAGGAAGAGGCAGGAGGATCGCAAGTTTGAGACGAGAGGTAGTGTGCATAACTTAGTGAGACCCTGTTTCAAAAAGTAAAAAAAATGGGCTGGGGGTACAGCTCAGTGGCCCAGCACTTGCAAAGCATGTAAGCACGAGGTTGTGGGTTCAACCCCCAATACCACACACACACAATACATACATACATACATACGTACATATATATATATGAAATTTCTAGATAACTAATGCTATGCAGCAGACTTCTTCTTCCTATAGAGAAATGGTGGATATTGAACCCAGAGACCTTGTTTTTAGAATAAAATGTCTTTGCTAAACACTTTCTTCCCAGTTTCTTGAGACTATGTTAGCTGGAGGAATTTTAGGGCTACTTAAGGTAGCTAAGAACACAATGGCACTAAAAATTACTGTCTTCTGCTGATGGATGTTTAGACCTACAATCTCAATTTGCTTTTAAAAAATAATAGTACATTAAAGTTTCTAGACCTGGGCTGCCAGTCTCAACGTAAATCTTATAATTTCCCTGTGTGAAGGTTAAATAACAAGGGTTGTAGGCGATACAAGAGTTTACTTGATATGTTCAATTCATGTTGAATTTCATGGTGACCCTGCAGTCAGATAATGTAAGAGCTTTCAACTTTGACATGGCCCACCCACATTTAGGTACAAATGACTCTTAGTTCCCATGGTGGTCCTGAGCCTGTTTGATTTGTACTCATTCTGGTCCTTCCTTTGCCATTCACTGTCTTACAGGACAGCAAATCTTTGGAGGCTGCATTTCCCAGACTGTCATGTCTGACTGCTAACTGGTTTGGTTCAATGGAATACATTGTCAGGAGATTAAAAGGCAGGAGGAAGGAAAGCCAGGGGAGAATTTCCTTCTCTTTTCCTCTCTGCTTTAACAGCATCTCTGCCTCCATTCTGTTATCCCCTGCCAGAAAAGCCTGCTAAGGTTACAACTTCCTGCATGTTCCCAGAGTCCCCTGTGCTTTGGTGATGCTCCCTTCCTTCTCTCTGTCTTTTGTGGTTTCATGCCTTTTGGTTTACCTCATTAGTATTTATTCAGCTTTTTCTCTCCTATACTTGTGAAATCAATTTCTTGTATTAAATTCCTTTCACTTAAGTTACTCATTGGTTTGTAAATTCCCTTCACTTAAGTTATTCATTGGTTTGAGTTTTTCTGGTTGAACTCCAATAAGGTGTCTACTTAAATGCCAAAATTTTCTTGGAGTTATTCTAGAGGAATAACAGTCACAACAAACTCCATAAGTTATTGGAATTTCAAAATTTATCATTTCCACAAATATTTGTTTCGAATCTTGTCTTTTAATATTCACTATTTTACAACTTAATTGCTACTACTAATGGTAATAAATGCACCCTCAAATGTTGTTGTTGTTGTTAGGTACCCTCTAGTTGGTTTTTGACCCATACCAACTCTACATACAACAGGCAAGACAGTATTATTAGTGCTTCTCTGCTATTCATAGTATTTTCAAAGCCTGATTGCTTTTTTGGGAGTGGCTTGCTGGGTTCCTTTCCCAAGCCTATAGTACTTGGAGTTCCCAGGTGGACTTCCATCCAAGTACTAACCAGGTCTGACCCTGCTTAGCTTCTGAGATCTGATGGGATCAGATGCCACAGAGGTACAGCTGCAGCTCACGTGTAGTATATACCAAATTTGGATTTACAGCCATATGTTATGTACACTCAATTCAACTCTTTTTTTTTTAATGCTCATCTGAAACAAAACTTTTGTTGCCAGCTCCATTTAATCAATTATGATGATCAAGCAAGCCCCAATCCAGCCTTGCTTTATATGGCTTTTTCTTCAATACTGGGAGTTGAACACAAGGTCTTGTACATTCTAGGAAAGTGCTCTACCACTGAGCTGTACTCCAAATACCTTTTTAATTTTTATTATTATTATTATTTTGAGACAAGGTCTCACAAAGTTGTGCAGGTTGCCTCTGGTCTGGAACCTGTTCTCCTCCTACCTCAGCCTCCAGAGTACCTAGGATTACAGGCAAGTGCCTTGACAACCCAACTGGCATTGTTTTTTCTCAAAATACTAAGTGACTTGTAGCAAGTTCTCAAAAAGATGTGCTTGAAATATTGATTTTCTAAGGATCTAGAAAGTAGCCATAATTTTTCCTTAAGGCACATATTAAGGTCATGTTTCAAAAATAACTTTATAACATAATAGCTATTTCTTCTTTGATGTAGTTTGTTTAATCTTTGTGTAGAATTCTGGGCAAACCATAGGCATAAAACAACTCTATATTGAATTAATGAATGAATACAAGAAATTTAAAGATCTCTCATGGACCTGCAAATTATGCTATTATATAGTAGCTATTTTAAAATGGACTTATAATAAGGCAAGAAAAGCTTAAACTAGGCTTCTATAGGATAAACTTACTAGAATGGGTTTTGGTTTGAAATGCAAGCAACCAACTGCATATGATAGGTACCATCAGAGCAAAACTCAGATGTTGACCATAAAGATTACCTTTCCTTAATTGATAGCATCCAAAGTACATTCCCTTCAGCTTTTTGTCTGTCAGTTGGCAGAGGATCCAGTAGGCAGATACACTCCATTGCTTACTGAAATTAAAACACAAGTAATCTAATATTCTCAAAGCTATAGATGATGATTTTTTTAAAGTTACAGTTGAAACAACAATTTCTGAGTGACCGGGTCTTCTTGATTATTCATAATTTAGTAGATGACATGTTCAAATTTATTAAATGGACTTGAGCATAAAAATTATCTAAGAGAACAAGTAACCTGTAATACTGCAGGTGTAGTCATTTACGAATAATATTATCCCCACTTTTATTACATATTTGGCTATTTATTTTATAAAGTTTGTAGACAAAGAGTAAGCTCCTCAAAGTTTGTGAAGTATTCTTGTATGGAAAACCATTCTAGTTTCTGATCGTGGGTGGGAAGGCATGTCTGATGTTTATCTAGAGAGTAAACAATTTTGCACATAGGATATAGGTTGAATAAATACGAATTTGCTTTAGGTTAAGAAGTTAATGCAACCTTGTCAAAAACAACAAATCTAAAAAGTAGTTAAACTAAAGCTGTTTTTAAAGAATAAAATTACCATCTGTCATATCACATCATCTTTGTCTAAGAATAATTTTCCCCCACCTGTAATTTAAGAGCTCTGTGGTGTGGAAGCTGTCAGTGTTATTTAACTGAGAGCAATCCAACTTTTGTTATTGTGTGCATTCTTCCAGGGCCACATTTAGGTGCCTCTACTTGCATTTCTAAAAATCCTCGTGGTACTTGTAAGTAAATACTAAGTTCTTGGAGAAACCTCATGAATCAAGGCACAATTTTGATAACTGCTTTGTAGGTAGTAGATGAGTGTGGGGTATAATTTTCTTGGGGAGAAGAAAACTTTTTTATTTGTGTCTAATACATATAAGGCCACACTCACTGAAGATTCTGAGCCTTGGTGCTGGCAGTGTGGATTGGCTGGTAAACTGATAGTTTTGTGTCTGGCTGAAAAACTCAAAATAAGCCAGGAGGCATACCTTTGAAATGTAAATGTTTCACCCAAATCTGTTCTTTCTACTACATTTGAACACACTTTTACATTGTAAGTTAATTTTAAACCTTAGGAAAAAAATGGATTTTAATACATGGGATTTTTTAGGCATAGGATTGTAGTTACAGGCAGTGGGATTTCTCTTTCTACATGGATCTCTATTCAACAGGTTACTCCATGCTAATTAACCCTTGACCAGCCTTCTATCTTCATCTGTCATGATGATTTCTTTCATGTGTTCATTTCTTATTATTTCCAGAGGTAATTACATTTCTAGGAAATGCTGATATATTCTGGATGTCACCAAGTCATCTTGCTTTTTGAGACCATGATTTTGCTTACCAGGTAAATAAATTGGATTAAGCATCCATTCAATACATTTTGGGAGGTCCAGTACCATACTTAGCATTTCTAAGGTGTCTGAAAAGCCTGATGTCCTAGAGATAGCTCTCAGTACAAATCCCTGCACACTCTCTCACCTTTCATGGCTGCGGGCCATTTTCCACCCTGGCTTGCCCCAACTACCCTTTAAAACACCCCTAAGGCCACTCAGAATTGATTTTTCCTTAAGATTAAATGATGAAGAGGGAGATGGAATGAAAGATTTGTTGTTGTCGTCCAGATAGAAAATAGGAAACACATTAAACTTGAATGTAAAAGCACTGTTCCTAGAAATGTATTAGTCATTCTTTGCCACAAGGACATTATCACTGACATTAGCCTTTATTAGGCCCATCTTTTTCCCCTATCTTCTATTCCAGAGTTCCAGCTCCCCACTCTTAGCTACTATAATAAAGAAATCCTTGTTATTTTATTTTGCAGAAGAACTGAACTCTCAAACCTTATTCCATTCTAGAATCTGGCCAAGTTTTCATTAAGATCTCCCTGCAAATACAAGGATCTCCACTCATACACTTCCTAAGAACCATCAGAAAACTTGAAATTGCCATGTTTTCTTTTTAATGTATCAGAGATCACCTTCTTATAGTTCCTCCTATACTCAGCAAAGTACATACCATGGTTGTAGGCCATATGTGGGCAGTAGTGAAATGTAGAAAGTTGATGCAGAATTGCACTGCATGTGTTACCACCTTGAACTAAAGGTGCAAAAGATGTCCAGGTGCCTTTTTTCTTTGCAATCTCCCCTGCAGTTCATAGTCATGCACTATCTTCAATATACACCAAGCTGTGTAACTTGTAAGGCCCAGTGAAAAATGAAAACATGGGCTCCTTATTAAAAAATTACCCAGAACTCCATGAAAACCACAGCACAGCATTAACTCATGGGCTGTGGGTGATGGTGTTGTTGTTAGGTGCCGTTGAGTTCAGTCTGACTCATAGCAACCCTATGTACAACAGAATGAAACACTCCCTGACCCTATGCCATACCCAGTATTATTGTCAGTGCTTCTCTGCTATGCATAGGGTTTTTGATGGTTGCTTGTTTAGGGAGTGGACTGTCAGGTCCTTCTCCCAAACCTGCAGTATCCAGTATTCCCAAGTGGTCTCCCATCCAAGAACCAACCAGGCCTGAGCGTGCTTACCTTCCAACATCAGATAGGATTGGATGCCAGGGTGGTACGGCTGTAGATCTGTCTCAAAGTAAAAGAGCGAAAAATGGGTAGGCTCTTCTAAACATAGGGTACTGCACAGGTCACACACCCTTGAAGCCAGTCCTATATTGATGGTTGTGGTTGAACGTGAGATTTATTTATTTATTTATATTTTATTTGTACTTGAAATTGAAGGTAAGGCCTCACATTTGCTAGGCAAGCTCTCTTCTGCTGAACCCATATTACTATATCCTTATCCTGAATATGAGATTTTAAATAACACACATCTTTCTAGCTTAAGGTCTATTTCCTGCCAGCTTTAGAGGGGATGTGGGCTCCAGCAGGAGAAATCATTTGAATGGTACTAAGCAAGGACCAATTTTCTTGATAAGAACATGCCATTGTATCCTTCCAAATTTCACCAGAGAAATAGAAACTACTGTGGGAATTTTAAGCTAGAAGGGATTTCATACTTGAAATTAGGTGTTTCTCAAACTGCTGGAAGTGTTGGAGGATCAAAGCTCAAGGAGAGCCACCATAGGTTTGCATAGACTGGAAGAGGTATAGTAATCCCAGAAAATTACTAGTGATATCCAAGCTGGCTGTGGTGCTGTAGAGGATGACTTTTGTTAAACCCGTTATTGCTATTATTGTAGAGGAACAACAGGTTGTTGGCAGCCCTTCTTTTTCATTCTGTACTATCCAGTTCTTTTTCTCTCTCTCTGCATTGTGGATGGAAATAGGGATACGGGTGCCCCTACAGTGCACCTGATGGCAAGGCAGTGGCCAGAGAATAGAACATCATGCACAGGATAAAAGAATAAGGGTTCATTTACAAAGAAGAGGGAAAGGGACAGGACTAGGGAGAGGGGAAAGGGGAATTGGAGAGGGGAAGCACTCAGCTGCTGCCTCTACTGCTGGGACAGAGACTCCTGGGTGTCATTGCTCTTTCGGCTCACAGGCTTTGCCACTTCAGAGGCCCGTTGCTTGACTCTCGGAGGCTTGCCTCTCATAGTATTGCCTCTGGAAGTTTTCAGTCCATGTCGGATATCTGGCATTGTAGAGGTCAGGAACAAGTAGAGGTGGCAGGCAGGTTGAAGTAGGATAAAGGCAGGTTGGAGGAAGACTGAAGGCTAGACTAGGCAGGTGAGAAATGGGCCTTGGGCTCTTAAGGAGCCACAAGGACCCAGTGAGCTTCTCTTAGATGGTGTTCAGAAAGGCTGCTGATCTCTCGGCTCTGGGCTCTGGAGTTTATATAGCCTGATGGCCAGTCAATCAGGGGAACAGGGTTGGATCAGAAGTGAACAATTGGCACCAGGGGGCTTTTAGATGCTACCATACCTCAGGTGCCATCTTGGCCCACTCGATGGGAGTGGGAAAGAGTGAGGCACCCAGATGTAGGGCAAAGATGGCCAGTTGCCATCCTGCCCCATAGGGTTCCATGGGGGCAAGTGACCCAGATGTAGGGCAAGGGTCATTCACCTTGGATGAAAGAGGTCGGTCCTCCAAGTAGGCTAGATGGGCTCCTGGGACTGGCCATGTTTGGGGTATTCTCTATCCCCCTGGGAATCCCAACACTGTACCTGGTCTAAGTCTTCTTGTTGATGGAAAAAAACATTTAAGTGGATCTAACTGCTACTGTTTGTATAGAAAGCAAATTTTCTTTCCCAACATGGGAGACCACTTGAAGGAAGTGGATTTTACATTGTTCATAATTAGTGTTGGACATTTATATAAATAACTAAATGTAGAGAGGAGCCATTATTAAAGCATGTTACATACTATAACAGATAGACACTAACATTTCAATAGGATGATACAATAGAATTCTCTTTCTTGTTCATATCAAATCTAAATAGCAGTTGAGGAGAGGGTAGTAACTACATCACCATTCAGAAAACAAGACTGATAAAGGCTCTGCCATTAACAACTCATGGCCACTACCATTTTATGGACACTAATGTCTCCTTGGCAGGAAGAGAGAGTGGAGGGTCACATGGCAGGCTTCCATGGGCCAGGCCTAAGAGTGACACTTACCACTTTCTCCTACACTCCATTGACTACTTCTTGGTCCTAGGACCACTCCTGAGAACAGAGGAGGATGGAAAAATTAGCTGTGTCCTTATGAGGAAAGGAAATGAATAGGCAAACAGCCAGACAGTTTCTTTCACCTGACACCTGGTAGGGACACAGGTCACCTTTCAACCATCTCAGCAACCAGAGTGTCATCATTCACAAGGGGTACATATATCTTTATTTTGTTAAACCTCTTTGCTTCTTAGTTCTGAGTCTGTAAAATGGGGATAATAAGTGCATCTCATATAATTGTTTTGAGTATTTTATGGTATGACACAAATAAATGGTTTAGTGTAGTGCCTGAAAATTACCAAATACTACATGAATGTAAGCTAATGGTATTATCATTATCATTAAAAATTTCACAAAGAGTAGCATATTTGGAAATCATATATCAAATATGCAAATGTGCTCAGTATATGCATGTTGTTGTTGTTAGGTGCCATCAAGTCATGTCCGACTCATAGTGACCCTCATAGGGTTTTCAGTGGCTGGCTGTTTCGGGGTTGCCTTGGGAGTGGATTGCCAGGTTCTTCTCCCATTTTTGCGGTTCTGGGAATTGAACTTGGGATCTCACAGACTGCAGAGCAGTGCTCTACATACTGAGCTAAATCCCAGCCGAGTCTATGCATGGCACATAGTAAAAGCTCAATGAGTACACAGATACCGTGTGTGTGTGTGTGTGTGTGTGTGTGTGTGTGTGTGTACACACACTTACTGTATCTTCCTGGTATTAAAACTTACTTTATTATAAAGACTTTTCAGCGAGGTACTGTGGCACACACCTGTAATCCCAGTTGTTTGGCAGGCTGAAGCAAGAGATTTGTGAGTTTTCAGGCCAGAGATAGCCTGCACAACTGTCTTACAGGAGGCACTATCTCAAAAATAAAAAATAGCTGGGCACAGTGTGGTGCATACCTATAATCCCAGTGACTCCAGAAGCTGAGGCAGGAGGATTGTGAATTTGAAGGCCAAAGGCAGCCTATGCAATTTAGTGAGGCCCTGTCTCATAACAAAAATAATTAAATGAAAAGGGGTTGGGAGCATGGGTCAGTAGTGGAGCACTTGCCTACCATGAGTGAGGTCCCGAATTTAACTCCTCAGTACAGGGGGAAGAAAAAGACCTCATTTATAAGACCCCCTCAGATGTATTTGATTTTTCATCTGTAACTATGTTCACTTGGGTCCATCACTTGTTTTACATGTGTTTAAAGACTATTTTTACTAGATCTACCTTGATCATTGGGGCTCTAGATTGGCCTTTGTAAATTAATTTTCATTTGTTTATTGAGAATTAAAAATAAAATGGAATACTCCATATTCAGATGATGGGGTTTGAAACGGAAAATGCTACAAATGCATAAATATATAACTAAATTGGTTACATCTAATCATTTATTCAGGAACACATATCAAACATTGATGTTGTTATTTTAATTGATAAGAACTATGTTAAGTTTATGTACAACTGAGTTTATCCTAAATTTGTTTAAAAACATCTGGAATTGAATGCAATCTGTGACAGGTATAGATAATATTAGGCCAGATAGTAACAGTCATGAGTTTCCTATTGCTAACACTAATTAGGAGGATATATTTGTACACATCTTTATAAACATACCTGCCAACATAATTTTGCAAAGGCCATTTATAAAAGAAAGTCATGTTGTGTAGTAAAATGGTAGAGAATAGTCTGGACACATTACTTTCAACTTGCCTCACCCTCAAATGTCCATAAGCACTGACAAGGTTTGTTATTTGCCATTCATTGGTTTGAAGAGAAAAATAAAGAAGATATCTCTAAACTCTACAAATATTTCTTGACCTTCATGGCATCTGTACTCATATACAAGATCTGAGGCATTCCATAAGATTAACTGGCAATGCTGCATCACCATGAAAGACTGCATCAATACTATCAAAATATGATGGCTTGAGGCACATTCAGATGGTTCTCCCTTTGTTTTTGGATTCTCTGTCCTCTTCTGTTGTATTTTGTTTGATGTCAGATGCTTTTAAAATAAAACTATAAGCACTATTGGGCTGGGGATTAGTTCATTTGGTAGAGTATTTGCTCTGCACTCTCTGAGGCCATGGGTTTGATCCCCAGCACCACAAAAAAAGGAAAAAGGACCTGGAAACCCATTCGAGAGACAACCCTGAAACAATCTGCCATCGGAAACCTTATGAATAGCAGAGAATCACTGACAGTGCCAGCACAGTGTTGGAAAGTGTTTTCTTCTGTTGTACACAAGATCATTGGCACTTAACAACACACAGCAACAACATAAGCACTATTAGCTGCTGGGTGAGAAGTAATAGAGGTTAGATAGAGAAACATTGCAAAATAACGACAGACTCAGAATTGGGAAGCATGTAGCATACAACAACGAACTGATACAGTTTGCCTATACTCACTGAGGGAAAGAAGCAAAAGCATTTGAAGTGGCCAAAAAGAATTTTCAATTCTACCTAATAATTTATTTGACTTGTGTTTGTATTGTTTTTAAACAGTTATTTGGCCAGAGTAAAGATAACATCTACCCTTATTATTAGCCTGTGGAATTTTAATTTGGTTTTCAAAGCTAAATTCACTCTACTCTTCCAGGTTCAAATTCTACCCTACCGTTCCCAAAGCCTACTAGGCATGGATAGGTGCTGTTCTGTAGCCCATGCTCTGTCTCCTCCAGCTCTTTACCCTCATATCTGTCCTTTCACTTGGAGTTGGTGCCCTTTCTGTCCACCATTCCCTACTTCTTGAAATGAACTTTCCTAACTCTTATTCCGTGCTTCAACCAGATGTGCTTCTCTCTCTGATTTCCACTCAGCATTATTTTGTACCTCTTTGGTTTGCCTCTTACTTGTCCCCGTTATACTGGCAAATGGACTATGAGATCCATATTTTTATCTTTACTCCCATACCTTGTATAACATAAAATGTTATACCCAGTAATTGCCCAAGAAAAATGTCCTGAGTAGATTAATAAGGGGATGAATTGTTTCATTCTCATTTCACTAACAAACCATCGTGATTAATGCTTAAATATATAGAAAAAGAATGAATTAGTCATTAATCAGATTTGCCACATGTCATCTGTATATCTAAGTCCTAATGAGAATGACCTTTGGGCTAACGCCAGGAAAAATCTTACAAGACAGTACTAATTTGACCTCTCTTTTAGAATGTGCAGATAGGTTCAGTCATGTTGACAGTAACCAATTTTGAAATTCAGATATAATGTGTATACATATAGATTTGGCATTTGAGATGAAATTATTTTTTCCCAATTAAATTATGGAAGAGAAAAACAATGACTCAGAGAAGAATGGAGAAGCTATCAGATTGAAATACTGTAATAACATAGCTAGACCTGATTGAGAAAAGATGAGAAATAAGCCTGCTTTCATGGAGACATGATTCAGTACTGTTAAAGAGTAAGATGAGGTTACATTATTCTTTCATCCCAAACTGTCAGGTTAATGCGGTATGCACAGAATAAAGCTGATTCAGAAAACAACTGGTCATTGTATTTCTCTGTTTTTATTTTTTAAGCAAGTTAGCGCATTAAAAGAAAATAGAAGCCTGGTCCTTGTCATGAAATCTGATAATAAGAAACAAACTGTGAAAATTATTTTAAATACACCTGGGTTTGCGAATGAGACAGAGGGTCTTGAAAGTCATTTTTAAATTGCTTCAAAGCCTCAAAATCTGTTGATATGTTTCCTAAGCTTTTTTTTTTTTTTTTTTTTTTTTTTTTTTTTTTTTTTTTTTAATCTCAGTGGGAACTAGTGAAAATCCAACCACTGGCTCTTTTGAGGCTTATGAGAGCAGAGCAGGCATTGTATTTTTGCTTTGGGTAATAAATATACAACCTCTGTAGACCACTGCAAAGCAAGGTCACTGATTTCTGTGAATTGTTGCATGTCTGTCTCTGACTTGAAAAACAGGATCAGTTTACTTTTAGTGATGTAACAGGATCTCAGAAAGAAGCTCTGTACCTTGAAGAGGTGACTCTTTTGTTGCGACCATATGAATAGATATGAATGTCTTACCTCAGCCCCAGTTTGAGAGGTAGAGGTGTTGAGAAGCAAAGCTGGTGGCTTCATTGCTGATGCAGCCTCAGATCAGCTGTATGCTAGAAAATAATTAATATCCTCTTCTTTTTGTGTGACAATTCAAAGAGCAGTGCTTGTTCTCCTATTCTTCACATCCTATCTTGCATGGAGGTGTAAGTGCCACAGAGTTAAAACAAGGATAAAAGTCATCACTGAGCACTGGTTTGAATATGAAATCTATGGCCATGTGAAAGGGAAGCCTTCAGGAGTACTTGTAATAAGTCCCTGGGAAACTTAGAAGACTGCCTGATTGCATCTGACATGAGTAAAACACTCAACCTCTCTGAAGAGTGTTAGGACAGATTCTCCCAATCTTCTGCTCATCATTATTCAAGGCTTGAAATAGTTTTTGCATTTAGTTAATCTACATCTATGTGGTAAAGCCTCCCAGCCTCCCTTTAGTGGCCAGTGATGAGAAGGCCAAATGGACAAGGTCATATAACTAGAAAAAGAACCAAAGGAACCAATCACTCCTGGCTAGGAATACCATATGCTTTTTTGGTCAGAAGAAACTCCTGTCATTGCATAGACGGTTTGTTGGGCCAGAGTGGCCTGGAAAGGTTCTTCCAGAGTGCTGGAAGATTCTGCTGCATAGCATGGGCAGCTGCAAACAAACAGTGCGCTTGTCCCTGCCTGGGTGGTCCTGGAGGGCTAGACAAGTGTGTGACTCCTCAGAACTTTTGCCATAGCATCTATAATACCTGCATGTGAGCTCTTGTAAGAAAATTCAGGTATGACACTCATTGTTTTTTAATAATTATAAATGAGATGTTGTAAAGGAAAAGGCTTTGTTAGTAGAATCATCTCCAGCTTTCTTCGTGCTGGAACTGTAGATTCGTAGGCTTTGGGGCTAGTCAGGCTGGGTGTCTTTTGCAAATTCCTATCTTCTCATAGGCTTTACCATCCTGGATAGTAAGCAGTATGACTCTAAATTCTGAGCTCTAAATATTACCATCTCTGCTGGCTTGATTTTCAAGAACTCAGGTGGAGCAAACCTTGATCTCTAAGACTAAGAGGCCGGGTAAAAGTTGGTCAGTCTTCCCTTTGGCCACTCACCTGTCATCCCTGTTCCTCAGTCTCATCTGCAAAATGAATCTCATTGTTCTCATATCACAGTTTTATTGCTGGGAATTGGATGGTGTAATTCCTAAACTTCCAAGGCAAGGACAAGTCCTGAGCAGCTCTCAGGCTATTTAGTTTGAGAACCAGCCAGTGAGAAGATGGGTCATATTTTGACTTTGTTTCTGTGCTGATAGGCTTGGAATTGCCTCCAGCTTATTCATACTCTGTAATGACATTATTAGGGGAGTGGCCTGCCGCTTAAGTTTGAGAGCTGTGGGACATTCTTCAGGCTTTCTAACTGAGGATCCCCTGCATAACACCTATTTGGGAGCCAGGACCTCATAAGACTAAAATATAGAAGGGACCTAAAGAAGCTCCGAGAACTCTGATCCAGTTGAAGCCCTTATTGCTTCAGGTAGCCTTGGCACTGGCCTGTCTTCTCCCGTAGTCTCAAGAATAGACATATGCTTGTATAATGCTTTTAATGTGCTATGCTTACATGTGCCAAGCAATGTAATTGTCACAACAGTTCTAAAAGGTGTTTATGTTTATAGAAGAGGAAATTAAGGCACAGAGACTTTAAGTAGCTTGCCTGAAGCCCTGTGAGGCCCTATCATTAGGCATCATGAGGAGGGTTCAGAAGGAGGCAGTCTTGCTCCTGAACCCACAGTGCTGCCCTGGTTATGTCTTGCTTCTGACTTGTGACTGACTTTCCAGGGTTTAGCCCAGTCACAAAATCATGGCAGGCACTTCGTAAATATTTGACAGGTGAGTACATGGGCGAATGATGCTTTCATACCTATCTCAGCCCCTGTGCTGTCATCAGACATTTCTTCTACTTTTTATCATCCTAGTGTTTAGAATTTTTACCTCCTCATTTTATTAGATATCTCTTTGTCTTTATATGTGTCATATCCTTACCAGAATATAAAAGATACTTTCCTGAAGGGAAGAGCCATGTTTTATACCTGTTATATAACTTCCACAAGAATAGCTGAACAATCAGTTCGTGACACACAGAACACCTAAAATAACTTTCTGAGTAGATTGAAAACTTGAGTTTTTGAGAATATAAGATTTACTCCCCTTTCAATTCATCCCTTTTCTTTGCTACCTCCCACCAAATGTTATTTGGTTGAATATTTCAAAGATT
Organism: Pedetes capensis; assembly: GCA_007922755.1. Classification (NCBI taxonomy): domain Eukaryota; kingdom Metazoa; phylum Chordata; class Mammalia; order Rodentia; family Pedetidae; genus Pedetes; species Pedetes capensis. The sequence continues at coordinate 13,164 of VMDO01005969.1, read as the reverse complement.
AAAAAACAACACAGAAATCCACCTAAAGTAGATGAATAAGATTATTCCAAAGAAGCAGAAAGGTGTTCAAACTGTTAATTTGAATAGATGAGAGTATTAGGCAATGAATCTGGCTCTAAGATATCAGGTTACTAAAAAAAAATATGTTGGATTGCATTATCTCTATTTTCTTAAGAAAAAAGTAGCCTTTAGATTACCCTTTGAGGATAAAATTGTTTTTAGAACTATATTCAAGTAAGGCTTGAGTATGTAGATTTTATGAAGTAAGTAGAAGAAACGGTATCATCAATCATAATGTTACACCAACATGCACTTTTAAATGTACCATGAAAGTGGTAAGAATGGCCACATTTTTATGTTAGGGTGTGTGAAATTCATTTGCCTTCACAAAATAGAGGGCACACCAGATTCTGACTCATGGATAATGGTGACTATACTGCTTCACTTTCCTTTGAATCATTGATGTATTCGTTGACCTAACATGTTTTAAATACCACAAAGGAGTTAGACTATTATGTGTTGAATAGAAAATGTTCACCATGATCTTTCCTAAAAATACTATAATTATATCTAAGAAATACTAAAAATTAATAGCCTCAATGGGTAAGTCTAAGATAGTGTCATGAAAAATGAAAAGACATACCTAGCCTTTCTTAAACTCTGGGGCATATATGTAATTTGCACATTATGTCTACAATGAGGGTAGGTTTTCTTCCTTTTCACTGAAGAGGATAATTAGGATGATAATAAAAATAATACTTGGGCTTCCAGATTCCTTAACTGAGGTTCACCAAGGCAGTTCCTGGCACTGCAATAAGGTACTGATGTCAGCTTTGGAAGTCACTGAGTTTTTCACACTGTTTTCCCTCTGGGCTTCCTCTTTCTCTAATAAAACTATTTTAATCTCATCCACATTCCAGCCCTGGATACCAGCACTTAAAATGAACTGTCTATATCTGACTTAAAAAAAAAAAAAACGTAGTTCAAATAAAAACAAAGAGTTGTTTGCTCTCTTTTCCCACCTGGCTGCATCTGTCACATACATGTACTGACCCCTGACATGGAGCTCTGATATTGATCTGGAGCCTCATTGATCTCCACTTTAATATAGGGATGGTGTCCACCAATAACTTAGGCAGGCCCAGAGGCACTCACTTAATCTTCTTTTATTCACTTACAAAATGAAAAGAATGTCTTTACTAGAGTAATTACTAAAGGGTTCAAGTATACCTTACCTCAAGCCAAATTCTGGAATCTGACAAAATACACTTTTAAGCAATCTTCTGGTTTTATTATATTAGTTTGGAATAGAATTTCCTGTGGTGGTTCAAACAAAATGAAATCTTGTTCATAAAGTATTTAATCTATTTTCTTTCCTCCTTTGTTAATTTGGATCAGAATTAACTCCTTCCAAGATTATCCCAAAATACCAGTATTTTGTTGTTGTTAGGTGCTATCAAGTCAAGTCCAACTCATAGTGACCCTCATAGGGTTTTCAATGATTGTTTTGGTTTTGTGTGGGGAGTGGATTGCCACATTCTTCTTCCATTAAAGTACCAGTGTATCCTACACTAAAGGACAATTTGCTTTCCTCTGACATCCTACTGAAAAGGAATAATTAGGGGATTATACTTGTTTCTCCCTATCTATTTCTATAAAGAAAACTCATGCCAATTTCTCTTCTCATTTCTTCTGTCCCAATTTTCTGGTTATCATCAGTTGTTTAGCAAGCCATCCTAAATATTATTAGCTTAACACAACAGCAATGATTAATTTTTCTCAGGAACCTGCAATTTGGGCAAGACTCACAACAAAGGCATGTTTCTGCTCCATGAAGACTCAGATGTGGTGCCTCAACTGGACTACAAGACCCGCTTCTAATATGTGTCACTAGCATGTCAGGTGCTGGCTGATAAATGGGAACACAGCTAGGTCGGTTGTCCGGGATCATTGGTTCCTTGGATCCAAGATAGTGGAAGTGGATCTGCCACTCTCTTCCAGTCTGGGAAAGTATCATTCCTACCATATTTAGTTCACCAAAGAGGTCATAAATGATGCTGAAATTTAAGGAGAGGAGAATAAGACTTGACCTCTTACTGGGAGGAGTATCAAAGAATTTGACCATCTTTATATTACCACTCTCTCTAATTACTATCCAGTTGTCCAAGCAAGAATCTTAGGCTTCACCTTTGACTCTTTCTTTTCCTGTACTTATCAGCCTATAAATGACTCAGTCTAGAAATATATACATAATATTTATCTCAGACAATTTATAATTATATAATTTAATCATATATTATTTATATCACACATGTACAAATCAACAAGTCAATCAATTAACAAGTCTTTCTAATTGGCCCAAAAGTCTTTAGTTTTCTTCTGAATGATGATAATCACTTCTCTAATATAGATGTCATCCTTCATATGACTCCTAACTGATCTCTCTGCCTCTGGCCTTTTTGCCCCCCCTAATTCAGTCATAGTGGTTTTACTTTTAGTTACAAATAATATCACTTCCTCCAAATTCCCCTCTGCTCCTGTGACTGCAAAGTGCAAATTTATTTGCATGGCTCCCAAAGCCTTGTAAAATATGACCCCTGCCTCCTTCTTTAGCTGTAGCTTTTAATCTCTTACTAAACATTTGGATCTTGGGCTTCATCTTCAAAAACTTGATGTTCTCTAAATTCGCTTCCTGTTATCTTTGGGACTTTGTGCAGGGCTAGTATATTTCTTTGAAATGCTCCTTCCTGTCCTGTTTTCTGCTCAACTGTCTCCCATTCCCTTTGCTGGAATAATATCTCATTCTTGAGATTTCAAGTTAGTTTTAAATTGGTCACATCCTCTAGAAAGCATTTTATGATATTCATTTACTCATTCACAAAATATTAATTGAATACCAATAATGTATCAGACACTGTTATATGTCCTGGGGGATACTATAGTGAACAAATTATACAAAAGAAACTTCTGTCATGGAATTTACCACTCTGGGTAGAAATGCCAGGCAATAAATAAGAAAATAGTTAAAATATATAGTATATTAAATAGTGGTAAGAGCTAAACAAAAATAAATGACCAGGACAGGCAACATAAAATGCTAGATGTTGGGGCTGTTGAAGTTTTAGCACAATGCCCCAGGAAGGGCATGTTCTGAGTCAGAACTGAATGTAGTGGGGGGACTAGCTATCAAGCTATCTGGGAGAATATTCCAGACACACAGGAGCCACTTGCTCTGGTTTATGGTTTAAGGGATCCCTCCTGCTCCCCAAATCATCCCACATTGCAGCTGTTCTTATACAATTTTTTACGTATGCTATAGCTTGTTTCTCTCCCTACTAGATTCTGTGAGGAGAAAGGCTCTGTACTTTATTTCCACCACCCAACCCAGTATCCATGAATGAAAGGTACTCAATGCACATGTTTTATTACACTGAAATCATGAGTAAATGAAAGTCAGTCGCTGTGCTAATCTTTAGCCCTTTTGTTTATTGATACAACTTTAAGAAGAATGAACAGAGTAAACTCTAATTCATAAATGAGGAAAAGAGCTAAGAGTGGGAAGTTATAAAGAGAAAAGGGAAAGGAAAGAAATGAAATTCCTTCAGTAGTCATGGAAAATCCTTATTTAAATGAAGAAACCTAGCTTTTCATTTCTACCTTGAGATCTCCAGTGGAGGATTTTATTGGCCCATCTGTGAGACCTATACATGGCAGTTCACGTCTCTGAAAGTCACAGTGCATACATTTTACTTTTGGTAGAGGAGGAGAGGTACTTCAGTTTGGGACCATTATGAGGATGTTGTTGTTATTGTTAGGTGCCATTGAGTCGGTATCCAACTCATAGCAACCCTTGAAATAGCATGGCAAAATGGCTAAGACACAAGCATACTTATTGGAAAAAACCTTTTCCTATGTAAAGACCCATGCATATATATGTGCACATGTGTATAGAAAGGCTTGATTACTATTCCACACATTTATTGGTGTCTACTGTGTGCCTAACCCTGCAGCTGTAGCACTGTGGCCTGCGTTCCCATCAGATCTCAGAAGCAAAGCTGGTTTGGGCCTGGTTAGTACTTGGATGGAAGACCGCATGGGAACACCAGATACTGTAGGCTTTGGAGAAGGACCTGGCAGCCCACTCCCAAAACACCCTATGAACAGCATAGAAGCACTGATAAAAGTATTTCGCCTGTTGTATGTAGGGTCGCTACAATTTTTACACTGACTTGATGGTACCTAACAACAACAGCAGCAACTGTATGCCTAGCATTAGGGATAAAGGGGTCATTTCTCTAAATAGACTAACAGTTCAACAGAGGCTTGTGTCAGCTTTCTGTTACTATACACAAATACCTGAGATAATTATTTTGCCTCATAGTTTCAGAAGTCCCAGTCCGTGATTAGTTGGCCTCATTGCTTTGAGCCTGTAGCAAGGCAGCACCTAATGGTAGGAGCAGGGCAGAGCAGAATTGTACATACAAGGGAACAAAGAGAAAGAGGAAGGGGACAGGGTCACACAGTCCTATGCTGCCAGTAACCTAAGGACTCCCCCACCCCCAACAAGACCAACCCCTCAAAGGTTCTATTACCTCCCAACAGTGCCATCCTGGGAACCAAGCCTTTAACACATGGAACTTTGGGAGATATTTTAATTCCAAACTACAGCAAGGCTGTGCAACTACAGAAGAGTCAGTGAGTAACACAGTGGAGAAGTATGAACTTCTAGGAAATAAGTAGACCAAAATATATTAGAAAGAATATATTGATTTTGATTACATGGTTAACATTTCTTGAGTACCAGCAGGAATAATTGCTCACTGACAAAAATGATCTTTTTCTGTGTTTAGTTTGATGGATAATATCAGAAAAAGGTATACTTGGCTATCATTTTGAGAATCACACTTGACTTGTCTTATTAAGTCACAAAACATTCAAACTTGAAAATAACACAACAATCAAACAAATAAAACCCTGTATTCAGCTCTTGGGTTTAAACTGTAAAGAATATAAAGCCCAGAGAGAGTAGGTCTTGCCAAAATTTGTATATGGGATGAACAATGGGAAAAACTAAGTTTCTGATCCTGAGACCAGTCTGATCATTTTATTTTGTTACCTAAATTAAAATAGGAATGACAGTTTACTCCACAAAAGTACTTTGGGGTAAGCAAGTGGACCCTGCCTTTGTGGATGTGTTAGTTTTTTCTCATATACTTAATCTAGACATACCGTTGTCAGTCCTGGAGCCTGAGTGTACCCTAAGGGCTTCATGTTGCCAGCTGGGCTTCCTTGTTCACTATTCACTGCATTACAGAAAAAGGATACTCTCAGAAGCAGCCTCAACCATTCGGAGGTGCACCTTCTACAGGCATCTTCTCCTTCCTTCCCCTCCTGCTCCATCTGAGGCTTGCAGGCTTGTGCACTCTGTATCCAGCTTGCCAGGCACCAGGGACAGTTGGTCTAGAAAGGAACAAAGAACACCAGTCAGATACATATACCTCCAAAATCTTCAGTTAGTTCCAGAACTATCATTTGTTTATTGAAATTTCACTATCCTAACAGACTGACCCAGACTTCAACTGCCAGTGATGTATCTTGCTATAACCATATGGCAAGAAGGATATGCATCCAAATTAAATGAAATTAATTTCAAGCACACATCCTGATTTGGAAAATCATTTGCCCAATTACATAGTGTCATCACGAGTCACTTATCCTGAATGGTTTTATTGTTGTGACCTTGATTTGGAAGTCACCACGCTTTTCTGTGCATGATAAACTTGAACCATATTCTGCCTTCAAGTTTTAAAGAACTGTAATTTAAAACATCTATAACAAAATAATCTATAAGTAAATGAGATCTCCCCAAATTAGATGCCTCTTTCAGCAGCATGGTAAGCAATTCTTTCCAATATAATAACACTGAGGGGCTCTGGGGGTCTCCTATTAAGTAATAATCCTTCCTCATACAGGATTTTGCATGATTTGGGAGGAGAAAAGCTATTTACCTACTTAATCTTGAACAAAATGAACTACATTTCTGCTTTCTATATCATTATTGCCTACAGCTGTACCACTGTGGCATCTGATCCCATCAGATCTCGGAAGCTAAGCAGGGTCAGGCCTGGCTAGTACTTAGATGGGAGACTGCTTGAGAATACCAGATGCTGTAGGCTTGGGAGAAGGACCCAGAAGCCCATTTTTCAAAAAATAAAAATAAAAAAATCAAATCAGCCATTGAAAACCCTATGAATAGCAGAGAAGCACTAACAATAGTGTTTCGCCTGTTGTACATACAGCCGCTATGAGTTGGACATGGACTTGACAGCAACTAACAGCAACAACATATTATTGCTACATGTATTTGCATGTGCAAACCATGGTGGCATAATATCATCTGTACTATGGACATTTTTTGACATATATCTTACATAGGAAAATATAGGATGTCATGAATTTATACCTAAGGCTGAAGTCACAGGCAGCCCTCTTCTATCTCATTCTATTATGTATTTCAGTATGGTTTTCTTTATATAATAGCATTTATTCATTGTTTTCTACAAGCCAAGGACTTATAGACACTAAGAATATATCAGTGACTAAAACAGGAAAAACTCCCTCCCCTCATGAAGCTTCTATTGTGGCAGGGGACTTAGAGCAGAAAATATGTATAATAACCAATTATCTTTAATATTTAAATAATTTAGATTATGCAGCATACTTGAAACCAAAGCTATGAGTAGAGGAAAAAGCAAAGCAGATTAGAGAATATGTACATGGATTCAAACATTAAATAGGAAATAGTGGAGTCAGGAAAGGCCTCGTTGAGGAGAGATGTGAGAAGAGATTTGAAGTGGAGTGAACCAATCAGATAATCTGGGGAAAATCTTTTTAGGCATAGGAATCAACTAAAGCAAGGACTCTGAGGTGATAACCTGAAATAGCCAAGAAGTCCTTGGCAAACATTGAGCATAACATCAAATAAGGATAGGGTTCATGAGTACAGCCAGAAGTGAAAGCTATTCAGAGTCAGAATAAAGGATGTGGCAGAGTAAGGTCTTGTAGGCTGTTGTGTGACATCTGGCTTTAATCCTGAATGAACTGGGAAATTATTATAGTTGAGAAAAGGAGTGGCATAGTTCAATTTAAGTTTCTCAGAGATTAATCTGGCTAGTGTTTTGGCCAGAATTATCTGTTTGAGGAGGATGACATGGTAATAAGGAAATCATTAGGCTATTTCAGATAATCCAGAAGAGAGACCAAGTTGGTTCAGTCAAGATGGCAGGTGGAAGTAGACCTGGTAACAGGGGTTCAGATTTTACATATATATTTTGAAGTTAAGGTCAACTGAGAAGCTGAGAATGGTTCCAAAGGTTTTGGCCTGAGCAACTGAAAGGATAGAGTTGCTACCATTTGATATAGAAATGGCAATAGTCGTAGAAACAGGTTTTGGGAGGAGGATCAGGAATTTGAGTTTGGGCATGTGAAGTTTGAGAAGAATACTAGAAATCTAAGTGGAGGATATGTAAGTCAAGAGACAGGTCTGGGTAAGAGATTGAACTTAAAAGTTGGCAGAAAGGTGGTATTTAAAGTCACAAGGATAGATATAAACAAGAAGGGAGTAAATCTAAATAGAAAATAGAGTAGAGGTCTGAGCCCTGGGGCAGTCACCATAAAGAGCTCAGGGAGATAGGCAAGGACTAGATCTTTATCTGGCCAAGAAGAAAGGACCAGTGATGCAGGAAGGAAGCCAAGAGAGAATGGTGTCTTGGCAAAGAAAGTGCTTTGAAAAGGGAGTGAAGTGATCATTGTGTAACATTGTGCTGGAAGGTAAAGAAAGTTGAAGACTGAGAATGGCCAGGAGCCTTAGTAACATGGAGGTCCTGGGCAGATTGCTGGCAGCTATTTAGCATGATGAGGATAAAATCCTAATTGGACAGACAGGGATTTTTCTCTTGTTCTTGTCTTTTCTGCCATCATTGTTGTTAAGAATCCATATGCAGGTATTTGTTGACAGTATAATTTTAATGAATCCCTTTGGGAGTTTGTTTTAAAACTTTTGAAAGATTTTTACTTGTTTAGTCTGATCCTAACATTCCAAAACTGGCATGGATTTTAATTATCTTCAAATTTCATTTGTGAATAAATCAGCCAAGAGAACAGATAAAAAATTTAGAAAACCACTAACTTATTTGGGACCATTATTTTCCTACACTTACATGAAGAAAAAGTATTAGTAATTTGTTTTATGATGTCTTGATAAAGTAAATTACATATTTTACTCAAAGGGCATTCAGAGTTTTCTTTTCTTGTTATGTATGCTGTGTTTCCCTAACAAAATAAGCTCTGAAGAAAACAACCAGAACTTCTATTTTTTTGTATCTCTTGTGTCCAGCCATATCTTCTACTTAGTAGGTATGCAATATTATATTTGTTGGGTTAATTTTCTATGCACATTGTCTGCACCTGTTCTCTTATAAAAAGAAAAAAAGACTCATTCCATAATGAAAGAATAGTAATAGAAATCAATCAGAAAAGCTTATGTGCTAAAACTGCTAGAACTTACAACCTTCAAAGACTTTACAATATTGTTAGGGAAAGAATATAGACATATTAAGGAATTCAAAAACAAGTAAAGAATCATATAAGCAACAATAAAAGATAGACATCTGATTGATGACCAGATAAAATAGATATTTAAAGGATTTAAACTCAAAAGTATTCTATACTGGCTGAATAAAAACATAACAAAAAAGTTTCTCCTAAAATACTCTTCTACCCTCACCCATTAAGAATAATAAAATATATACATGTTTATAGAAAAATCAGGTAATATTATGGGAACTATATGTATGTATGTATGTATGTATGTATGTATGTATGTATGTATGTGATGCTGAGGGATTGAACCGAGGGTGCTCCACCACTGAGCTGCATCTCCAAATGCCCCCCTTTATTAATTTACTTTCATTTTGAGATAAGGTCTCGCTAAGTTACACAGTCTACCTGTAGCCTCAACCTGGCAATCTGTTTCTGCCTCCCAAGTCACTGGGATTACAGTCATATATCACAAAGCCTGCAGCCATACCACTGTGGCATCCAGTCCTGTTAGATCTCTAAAGTTAAGCAGGGTTGGGCCTGGTTAGTACTTGGATGGGAGACTGCCTGGGAATACCAGGTGCTGTAGACTTGGGAGAAGGACCCAGCAATCCACTCCCCAAAAACAATCAGCCACTGAAAACACTATGAATAGCAGGGAACCACTAACGATACCGATTTTCCTGGGAAAACTCTCACACATATGCAGAAGGAAACATTTATGAAGTTGCTCCAGCCCAATTTTTCACTAGAGACAAAAAGCCAAAAAACACCTGGGAACAAGTTATATTACAAATCAATAGGAGAATGGAAAAGCATTACTCCATATTCATATGTCATAACACTAGTTCAACAGTTAAAGAAGATGATGTAGGTTTATATGTGTCAGCATGGATACATCTCAAGTACAAATTGTGAGAGATAAACAAGGTGCCAACAGATATAACAGATTATTACTTATATAAATTTAAACATAGCAGGAATACTATATTATGTCCATCACTACATACATATGTAGTTGATGTCGTTGGTGTTGTTAGGTGCCTTTAAGTCATGTCTGACTCATAGTGACCCTATGTAAAACAGAATGAAACACTCCCTAGCACTGTGCCATGCCTAGCACTATGTCAGTGCTTCTCTGCTATTCATAGGGTTTTCAGTGGCTGATTGTTTCAAGATTGCTTCTGGAGTAGATTGCCACATCTTTCTCCCATTTTTGCCATGCTGGGGATTGAACCCAGGGCCTCAGAGAGCACAGAGCAGTACTCTACCAACTGAGCCAAACCACATACAGACACACACACACACACACACACACACACACACACACACACACACGTATATATGTAGCAGTAGCATAAAAATATGTATAGAAAGGATACACCAAATTTTGGTAGCAGATGTCTAGGGGAAGGGAGGGAAATAGGTTTCTAGATAGGTAGAATAAAATAAATTTGATCAGTAACATTATATACACAAAACATCCAAGATAAAAAAGTTAATATGAATTAATCCCTGGTAAAGAGTTCATGTTTTGCTATATTATTATTTGCTATTACAAGAGACTACAATTGTTTTCAAATAAAAAATCAGATTTTTGAGGAAAATAATATCAAATACAATATTTATTAATTTCCAATTCACTAGAATTTGCTAAAAATATTAACACTAGGGGAAAAGTAATGAATATTTAAATGGCTTAAATAAAAATAGCTTTTCTTCATATGAAAGTAGAGGTAAATGTGAATTAAAATTTTCACAAATTTGAACATGACCTGCACTTAAATCTGGATTTCTTGGATTATATGTAATACATATTTTTATTTTTCTTGACGCTATAAAATGGTTCTCAAAAGTACTTTGAGAAAACTAATGTCTCTAGCCCTAAATTACTTTATTTAGATTATATGAGAAATGATAATCCCTTCTCCAGGTTGTTGTGATGAGTAAATGTGTCAGTGCATGTAGCATCTACAAAGGTATCTGGTAGCATCATGCATAAACCTGGAGGAAATTATATGAAGTGAAATTAGCCAGGCACATCAAAACACTCAATGATCTCATATGTGGAATCTTAAAAAGTAAAAGTCACAGAAACAGAGAATAAAATGGTTGAAGAGCATGGTCATCAGAGTAATGGGTAATATTGGCCAAAAAGTACAAAGGAAAAGTTTAGGAAAAAAGAGAGAAAACTTGCCTGGTAAAGAAGAAGCACCCAATAATTGATGGTTGTATTATCTGTTCTGTCTATGAAAGTACTTCCAGAGAGAATTCGCTAAGGGGGAATACCTGCCCAGTATGTGGCAACATCATCTCTTAGGCTAGGGACTTTGGTAGAATAAAAGGGAAAAAAAGAGAAAGACAGCTAGCACAGGCCTTCTTTCTCCCTGCTTCCTGATCATGATGATGTGAGCCACTCTGTGCCCCTAGGCCCTTCCCACCTTGATGGAGTGAAACCTCAGAAACTGTGAGCCCAAATAAATCTTTCTGTCCTAAAGATATTTTTCTCAGGTTATTTTTGACAATGATGAAAAGTCTGACTAACACTACCCTCCAAAATTTTCGTACACATATATAGCAATGATGGAAAAAAGGGAAATGTGGTGGGGAGAGGCAATTGCTCTTGTGGATTAGGGACAGAGGGGATCCTGCATCTCATCAAAAATGTATGAACATGCGTGGTACTAATGCACACTATTTTCTAAATAGTGTTTACCTATGTGGAAGGAGAGATGAGAAAAGGTGGGGAGGTAGCTGCTTTATCAGAATCTTCAATGTTTTATTAATTACCACTTTTATTTTATTTTTTTCTTATTTGCCAAGTAGTTTATTATAGTCAGTGAAACTTTTGTTTAATTAACATATTTGGATTAAGTATTATTGTTCATTTTATATATGTACATATATATTGATTTTTTTCTTCCTTTAATTTAGATTCAGCTCCCACATATGAATGAGAACATATAGTAGATCTCTTTTTGAGTCTGGGTTAGTTCTCTCAAAATGGTGTTCCCTAGTTCCATCCATTTTGCTGCAATGACACAATTCCATTCTTCTTTAATGCTGAATAATATTCCATTGTGAATGTATATCACAATTTTTCAATCTACTTCATTGATGGGTCTCTTATTTGATTCCATACTCTTGCAATTGTGAAGAGTGCTGCATTAAATATAGAAGTGCAGGTATCCCTGTTGTATTATGACTTATCTTCCTTTGGGTATATTCCCAGCATGGTATAGCTGGGTCATATTGCAGTTCTGTTCTTTGTTTCCTAAGATACCTCCATGTTGATTTCCAAAGTGGCTGAGCTAATTTACAGTCCCACCAGCAGTGTAGAAGGGTTCCTTTTACTCCACATCCTTCCTAGCATTTGTTATTGTTTGTTTTATTAATCTTGGCCATTCTTACTGAAGTTAGAAGGAATCTCAGTGTTGTTTTGATTTTCATTTCCCTAATGGCTAGGGATATGGAAGAAGGATGTGGCAATCCACTCCCAAGGCAACCCTAACACAATCAACCATTGAAAACCCTATAAGGATTACTATGAGTTGGACATAACTGGATGACACCTAACAACAATAACAACAAGGACTAGGGATATTGGACATTTTTTCATGTGTTCATTGGCCATTCATGCTTCTTCATTTGAGAACTGCTTGTTGAGTTCCATTGCCCATTTATTTATTGAGTTATTTGTTGTCTTGTTATTTGACTTTTTAAGTCATTTGTATATTGTAGAAATTATTTTTCTGTCAGATGTGCAGGATGCAAAGATTTTTCTCCCATTCTGTGGGCTCCCCCTTTACTCTGTTGATTATTTTCTTTGCTGTACAGAATATTTTTAGTTTCATGTGATCCCATTTATCAATTCTTGGTGCCATATCCTGGGCAATTGGAGACTTGTTGAGGAAATACTTGCCTATGCCTATGTGTTGGAGCATATTCTCTATCTTTTCTTCTAGTAGTTTTAAGGTTTCTGGTTTTAAGTTGAGATCTCTGATCCATTTCATGTTGATTTTCATATAGATTGGGAGATAAAAGTCTATTTGCAATGTTCTACACATGGATATCCAGTTTTCCCAGCACCATTTGTTGAAGAGGGTATCTTTTTCCCACCGAACATTCTTAGCCCTTTTGTCAAAAATCAGGGGTCTGTAGTTGCATGAGTGTATTTCTGGGTCTTCAATTCTGTTCCATTGCTCTTCAAGCCTATTTTTGTTGGAGTGGAGGTGAGGGAAAGGGGGAATGGGAGGGGAAATAAAGTAGAAGGAAAAGGAGGAGAGGAAAATCTCAAAATATATGGTGCAAATATATGAATACATGGGGAAAATAGGAGAAGGGAATAAAAAAATAAGAATATAACCTATGATTGCATATGATTTTTATTACATTTTAAGATTCCTAATTTTTCATTCTTTTCTAGTTTATATCATCCTGTGAAATATGTAAGTTGATGAAACTGTAACTAAATGTGATGTAATAGTTGCACAATGGATATAGAAAAAGTTTTATTACTGTATACCCCACCAACACTTATAAGCAAAAGGAAAAAAAAGTTAACAA